>WNWK01006494.1:0-105180 GCA_009830355.1 Cherax destructor
AGGATTGTTACAGATGTTAGTAGGCGCTCTTTATTTGTTCATCGCCCCTGCTTACTTCGTCCCTTTTATCTTCGTCTACATTCACTCGTGTCTTCCCTTCAGCTCCCACCTCTATATGTTCATGTGACATCTCCCTTTCCCCTACCCCCTTGGGAAGTTCCTGCTGTCCGTGTCTGTTCTATTCCTCTACCTTGCGAAAGCCCAACTACCTACGGCGGCTTCTCGCTCTTTATTTCTAGACCTCTTCTGTACTCATTCCCATGCCATCGCAGTATACACCGATGGTTCAAAGTCATCTGACGGCGTCGGATTCGCAGCAGTGTTTCCGGACAGCGTTGTACGAGGGCATCTATTACCCTCGGCTAGCATATTTACGGCTGAATTGTATGCCATTCTTGTGGCACTTATCCGTATTGCATCTATGCCTGAGTCACCATTTGTGGTCGTTTCAGACTCCCTTAGTGCTTTACAGGCTATCCGTAAAATTGATACACCTCACCCCCTAGTTCTTCGTATCCACCTTTGGTTACGCC
Source organism: Cherax destructor (assembly GCA_009830355.1). Classification (NCBI taxonomy): domain Eukaryota; kingdom Metazoa; phylum Arthropoda; class Malacostraca; order Decapoda; family Parastacidae; genus Cherax; species Cherax destructor. The sequence continues at coordinate 534 of WNWK01006494.1, forward strand.
GTATCTTTAGCAAGCATAAAGATATTGTTTTTTGTTGGGTCCCTGGTCATGTTGACGTACAGGGCAATGAACAGGCAGACACTGCTGCGCGGTCAGCAGTACATGACCTTCCAGTTTCATATAGAGGTGTTCCTTTCACGGACTATTTTGCGGTCATTGCTACCCACCTTCGCACCCGTTGGCAACAACGCTGGTCTGACCTGCTGAATAACAAACTTCATTCTATTAATCCGGTTATAGGTTTCTGGCCTTCTTCTTGTCACCAATGTCGAGGTTGGGAGACTACTCTCTCCAGTCTTCGCATCGGCCACACTCGTCTTACTCACGGGTATCTCATGGAGAGGCTCCCTGCCCCTCTCTGTGAGCATTGTCAGGTTCCAGTGTCTGTTCGACATATTCTGTTGGACTGCCCACTCTATCAACGAGCACGCAGAATTTACCTCCAACGACGTCTTCGCTCTGCGGCCCTTTCTTTACCTTCCCTTCTTGCAGATGGACCCTCCTTTAATCCTGACTCTCTTGTTGACTTTTTGACAGAAACTGACTTACTACACAAACTCTGAAGATTATACCTCTAGCACCTCCCTCAGTCCCTTCTACCTCGATCTCTTGCTACCCTCCACCCCTGCACTATCCACCGTCATCTTGCACTCCATACCCTACTAATCGTAAATCTCCCTCTTACAACCCACTCTCCCTGCATCCTACAATAACCTGCAGCGCTGTATAACCCCTGTGGTTTAGCGCTTCTATTTGATTATAATAATAATTGACGATCTCCACTCGCTTTGCTCAACTCTTCCAACTCAGGTTAATAAGAGGTCATCCCCTGATGTATTGAGGTCATTTTGATTGATGGAATATGGCAGGGGAAACATAGCTAGCTTTTGTTTCCACTGTAATTTTTTATGTTGATATGTTAGCAGCACAGTGCTGATGACACCAAATTTTCTAAATACTCGTTTACCTACTTGCCCGAATCTTGTCTTCCTGCGTTCTGAAAAACTCAGTCACACTTCCTTTCAAGAGAGGAAGCCTGTGTCCAGGGTCGCCGTCCCTGCATTATCAGCGCAGCTCCCGGGGGGAGGGGGGCAAAGACCTCCAGATGCAGAAACTTTATTTTTTTCCGGTTAATGACTAATTTTCACTGTGTTGAGCAATGATCACGAAAGCACTACTATTGTTTAAGAACTTTCACATCCACGCTGAAAAATGTTTTTAGAAAATGACTTTTATTTTTTCAGCATCTTATGATTTTTGAAGCCCACCTCCCAGATTGAAAACCTGGCTTAGTCTCCCCTCTCTCTCCTCCCCAGCTATTGAAATTCTGAAATTCTGGCTGCGCCACTGCTCTCCTTTACAATGGTGAACTTAAAGCTCACATTTTATACTCGATTCAAGTTGAGCTCCTGTTCTGGAAATCCACAATTAGTAAAAAAAGATTCTCTTGGTTCAACGTTGAAGTCATTTCCTGCAGCTTCTCTCGTCCAGTTGTCTGCGTCCCAATACGTGTGCTTTCCTGGGTATAAAAAACACTGTGTGTGTGTGTGTGTGTGTGTGTGTGTGTGTGTGTGTGTGTGTGTGTGTGTGTGTGTGTCCCCACAAAGTCAGACTATGTCCACTAATATTTCTCTTCCCCCAGCCACAAAAAAGTGACATTCCACACGAGTTATTGTAACACACTGGACCTTGGTTGGGTTACCTGTGACTCGACCCTGAGGCCGCCATTGCCTAGGTGCACACCAGAACGTTTGACTAACAATGATACCTAGAACTCTTGTATTAGGAGGGTCTGGTTTAAGGGGCACCTAAGTTCCCCCGTCTTCTAATAACATGTTTATTTTTCACTATAATCTACCTTGTCCATAATTACTATCGCATTTGCTTTGTCTGTTTCGTAAGGTGAAGTCCAGGATCTTTACTTAATTCATGGTATAACTTAACAAATCTTTGATGACAGACAAAGCAAATGTTGCAAAAACTGTAATTTTTCAATGCATAGAATCAGAGAAATATTTAGTTTGGGAAATTACAACGCCTCAGAGCACTTGAAATGTACTCTCTGGAACAGAAAAAAAAGAGAGAGTTACCAGATAATATATACATGGAACATGCTTGAGGGTCAAGTCCCCAGTCTGCACACACGGCCATCCGTCGTGCATAGCACACTTCAACCTCCTAACAACACTTCTATTAACACTATATCGGCAAAGTTTGAGATCCTTCGAAAATCACCAAAGGTATAGTCACGTTGTGATGATCAGAAGGTTGTAAGAGTCGTGAGCCTGGCGTGTTGACAGTGTTTTCTAATTATAGGGGATCAGACCCCCGTCTCCCACCACTCAATACATAATCCTCCCTTGAGGCCGTCAGAAATAAAGTGACTTAGGAATTACCGCAAAGGATTTTTGTTATTGATTTGTTGTCTGTTTTGAATTTAGTAGGTACAGGTAGTGTGTCTCACCATTAGTGTACTGACGTCTTGGTATACCATTAATTTCTAATGATGTGACCTTTGTAAATGGTGTGGTGACACTGACAAACACTGGAAAAAGATACCTGCTTACATTTCAGGTCATTTATTCTAGGAAACGTTTCGCCATGTTTGTCCACTCGTGCCGAAACAATGTCCTTAACTGTACATAAATGTCTTTTTTTCCCCCCCAACAATTCCCCAACCTTGTGTTTATGGAGTCAAAGCATAGCTCCTGCCCCCCAGCCTCCTATTTTTTTGTCTATCTGTTTTACCGACTCTTAGCCCTTTAAGATCCAATCATGACTTCTCTTGAAACTGTGTATACTGTCTTCCACTTCTTCATACAGTGTTTCGCTCACCACCCTGAGCTGCCATGTATGTCTTCTTGTCCCCCCTCCCCTAGCTGCCATGTATGTCTTCTTGTCCCCCTCCCTATCACATCTCGGTTCAGCAGACTGTCCCTGTCCACTCATCATTAGATAGGAGCGGATAGTGAGTATTTTGCATGCAATGATTGTGTAGTTGAGTTGTACAGCTGGTGACATGTTGATGCTAGTGTTATGAATGCAGTAACTGGAGAAATCAAGGTCCGTTCGTGTTCTTATTACGTTTAATACGGGGGTCATTGTTGCCTGTGGTGGTAGTGATGGCGTTAATAGTGGTGGTTGTTGATTGTTGTGGCGGCGTCAGTAGTAATGGTATTTGTGATGATGAGGAGGGTGGCTTTGGTAGGTTTTCTGTTGTGTTGTTGTGATGAGGTAACTCCAGTTGTGTGGTAGTGGTGGTTGTCATTGTATTGGTGGTGGCACCAGTGTTCCTGGAATGTTCCTGGAACAAATATACAAGTTTCGAAGAGGAAACTTGGGTGGCAGCTCAACCATGCTGTGGTGGGTATGTGGGCAGGTGGGCACGTCAACACCAACAGCCTGTGTTGCTGAAAATGGTATCAAATAACGAGTTGGGTGTCTTTGTTGATGAAACGTTTCGCCTACACAGTAGGCTTCTTCAGTCACATACAAAGGCAGCAGTAGCAATGAAATAAAGATGAAGTAATCAGTCCATCAACCTTGGAGTAAAAGTATTTGAGGTGGTCAGTCCCTGAGCCTGGAGGAGAGTTCAGCTCCCTGGAGCCGAACACTTCTCTTTGGCCCTGTAAGTTGGGTAACGTTATTGAGGAAACGTTTTGCTCACCAATGACTATCAATCTAGTGGTGGACGAAACGTGTGCTTATCTAGTGGTGGCCGAAACGTGTGCTTAATAAAGTTGCCTAGCGTTGCACGTCTCTTTAATACACCTGTAGGTATTAAATATCGTGTTGATATAATGTTAGTGCTTGTTTGTGACTGTTGTAGCCAGGGGAAGCGCTAAACCCGCAGTAATATATTTGGAGGTGGTAGATGGGGAGTTAGCGGAGGTCGGTTTGTGAATCACCTTGAGATACAGTACGTTCTGGGTAGTGAGAAGGACGCTTTACCTTCTGGGAAACTCTGAGTAGATGCCCCAAAAACGGCAAGGTTGGCCGCCCATGTGGGCGTGGGCGGGCACATGCAGGCGTGAGTCACCGTAAAGCCTCCAGGGTTGGGGCAAGAGCAGCCAGTGGTGTGGTAAGCAGATAGAGTTGTGGAGGGGGGGGAGGAATGGGTGGTGAAGGTGGTACCTGGTATTGTAATGTGTGGCTTGGCTTGTTCTCGCCTTGTATCTATCCTCGTTTTTTTTGTTCTGCCTCGTATCCATCCTCTGTCTATCTCCTTCCTCTTTTTTTCTTGATCGTCTTCCCCTTCTATTTGGGGCAGCGGGCATCCAGCAGCAACAGCCTGGTTGATCAGGCAAGCACCAGACGAGCCTGGCCCATGGCCGCTCCGAGAGTGGTGAAACTCGAAACTCTTCTAAGGTATATCAAATGTATATACATCATTTCCATTGTCTCCTGCTCCCTCTGGTATATTTCAAGTATGAACATCCCCTTCCGCCACAAATCCCATTGCGGGATATCCTGGTGACTGGGATGATCTTGAAGTTTGTACGTGTATTGAGTAAGTGAGGAGAATGTGTAATACGTAGACAAGGTCAGGTGGGGAGAATGATTAACAACTGGTCCTGGGCAGGTGGGGAGAATGATTAACAACTGGTCCAGGGCACGTAGACTGATTAACAACTGGTCCACGGCAGGTAGACTGAATGATTAACAACTGGTCCAGGGCAGGTAGACTGAATGATTAACAACTGGTCCAGGGCAGGTAGACTGAATGATTAACAACTGGTCCAGGGCAGGTGGGGAGAATGATTAACAACTGGTCCAGGGCAGGTAGACTGAATGATTAACAACTGGTCCAGGGCAGGTGGGGAGAATGATTAACAACTGGTCCAGGGCAGGTAGACTGAATGATTTTCAACTGGTTCAGGGCAGGTGGGGAGAATGATTAACAACTGGTCCAGGGCAGGTGGGGAGAATGATTAACAACTGGTCCAGGGCAGGTAGACTGAATGATTAACAACTGGTCCTGGGCAGGTGGGGAGAATGATTAACAACTGGTCCAGGGCACGTAGACTGATTAACAACTGGTCCACGGCAGGTAGACTGAATGATTAACAACTGGTCCAGGGCAGGTAGACTGAATGATTAACAACTGGTCCAGGGCAGGTAGACTGAATGATTAACAACTGGTCCAGGGCAGGTGGGGAGAATGATTAACAACTGGTCCAGGGCAGGTAGACTGAATGATTAACAACTGGTCCAGGGCAGGTGGGGAGAATGATTAACAACTGGTCCAGGGCAGGTAGACTGAATGATTTTCAACTGGTTCAGGGCAGGTGGGGAGAATGATTAACAACTGGTCCAGGGCAGGTGGGGAGAATGATTAACAACTGGTCCAGGGCAGGTAGACTGAATGATTAACAACTGGTTCAGGGCAGGTGGGGAGAATGATTAACAACTGGTCCAGGGCAGGTGGGGAGAATGATTAACAACTGGTCCAGGGCAGGTAGACTGAATGATTAACAACTGGTTCAGGGCAGGTGGGGAGAATGATTAACAACTGGTCCAGGGCAGGTAGACTGAATGATTAACAACTGGTTCAGGGCAGGTGGGGAGAATGATTAACAACTGGTCCAGGGCAGGTAGACAATGATTAACAACTGGTCCAGGGCAGGTAGACTGATTAACAACTGGTCCAGGGCAGGTAGACTGAATGATTAACAACTGGTCCAGGGCAGGTGGGGAGAATGATTAACAACTGGTCCAGGGCAGGTGGGGAGAATGATTAACAACTGGTCCAGGGCAGGTAGACTGAATGTTGATTAATAACTGATCAGGGGTAAATAATTTGAATGGTTAATACAGGTGAGGACATTGTAAGTGTCAAGTAGTCACTGGAGACACACGTCAGCACACTTGCACATGTTTATTAGAAAACGTTTTGGTCCTGGGACCTTGAACACTTCTGACGCGCACAGGTTAAAATGACAGTATATATCGGCGGAGAGTGAGTGTGGGTGACACATGGTGACCTGAAGAATGCCATATTAGGATGAAAACAGGTAGACAGTGAGGTCGTGTGACTCCTGTGTGGATGAGTGGAACAAACTCCCGAGTACCGTCATAGAAGCTAAAACGTTGTGTAATTTTAAAAATAGGTTAGATAAATACATGAGTGAGTGTGGGTGGGTGTGAGTTGGACTTACCTGGAGTCTACCTGAAGGGCATTCCACCCCGCGGCCCGGTACATGACCAGGCCTCCTGGTGGATCAGGGCCTGATCAACCAGATGTTACTGCTGGCTGCACGTAGTCCAACGTACTAACCACAGCCCGGTTGATCCGGCACTAACTTTAGGTATCTGTCCAGCTCCCTCTTGAAGACAACCAGGGGTCTATTGGTAATTCCCCTTATGGCTGGCGGGAGGCTGTTGAACAGTCTTGGGCCCCGAACACTTAGTGTTTTCTCTTAGTGTACCAGTGGCGCCCCTACTTTTCACTGGGGGTATGTTGCATCTCCTGCCAAGTCTTTTGCTTTCATAGGGAGTGATTTCTGTGTGCAGATTATGGACCAGTCCCTCCAGAATCTTCCAGGTATAGATAATGATATATCTCTCTCGCCTGCGCTCCAATGAGTACAAGTCAAGTGCTTCCAGGCGTTCCCAGTAGTTAAGGTGTTTGATGGAACTTATACGTGCAGTAAAGGTTCTCTGTACATTCTCTAGATCTGTAATTTTACCTGCCTTGAATGGGGATGTTAATGTACAGCAGTATTCCAGCCTAGAGAGAACAAGTGATTTAAAAAGGATCATCATTGGCTTGGCATCTCTTGTCTTGAATGTTCTCATTATCCATCCTATCAGTTTCCTCGCAGATGTGATAGTGGCATTGTTGTGATCGTTGAAGGTGAAATCCTCAGACATTACCACTCCTAGGTCCTTAACATTACTTTTCCGCTCTATTGTGTGGTTAGAGTTTGTAGTATACTCAGTCCTAGCTATTATTTCCTCCAGTTTTCCATAACGAAGTAGTTGGAATTTATTTTCATTGAACATCATATTGTTCTCTGTTGCCCATTGGAAAACTTGGCGTATATTTTCAGGAGATTTGCCGTGTCGTCAATAGATAACACTCATGCAGCTCCTAGTATCTGCAAAGGATAATGCGGTGCACAACGTGACTAGCTTGTGCTAATAGGTCTTCTTCCGTGCTCCTTCCTTAAGTAGATGTGACCTCACCTGACTAGGTTGGGTCATTGGCTTAAGCCGGTAGGAGACTTGGACTTGCCTCGCATGGGTCAGTAGGCCTGCTGCAGTGTTCCTTCTTTCTTATGTTCAACTAGGAAGTCTAATGGGAGGATATGCGACAAACTTTTATTATAGGGTGTGTTTAGCTCTAGATAGAGCGAAAGGTTTAGCATTACCATACACTAAGGGTATTGTAGCTTACTAATGGAAGACCTGTCATACTAGAAGAAATCTTGGCTGAGTCAGGGCTCGCGGATACAACCACCTCGTAAACCGGTGGTAGGTACGTCACCACGCAGGTCTTGCATCACTCTGGGCTGAGCAAGTGGGAACACTGCAAACCGGTCAGAGGTAAGTCGCTGGTATAACTGCTCCGGCCCTCTGGTCTTAAAACCATTCAAGTTATGGAATAAAGAGGATAACATTTATTGACTGCATTTATCACTGGTTTTCGACGCTTTATCCACTTCTTTCTCAGTGTGAAACAACCTGAGGTTACCAACTGCTTAAGCAACGACCACGATTATCCGCTCTCACACACAAACAGCTTCCCTTATGTCAATAATGGCTAATTAAAGTCTCACCTTTGACAACTAATATTTGGTTTTAGTCTCGGTAAATACTGTAGAAATTGTCCGGCTATTATGCGTGCAAAACCCCCATCCTTATTTTACAACTTTCGTAATTTATGAAGTCAATTTGTGAGAGTTTCGTGAATACACAATAACCATGTGCAACTGTTGGGTGTCTTTACTGGTGAAACGTTACGCCTACACACCACGCTCCTCCACTCAAATACAAAGGCAGCAGTAGTAATGAAATGAAGATGTCATCAGTCCATCAACCTTGGAGAAAAAGTATTTGAAGTGGTCAGTCCCTCAGCCTGGAGAAGAGTTCAGCTCCATGAAGCACAGGACGCGTTGTGCATCAGTGAACACAGGCAGTGTGGTACATCAGTGAACATAGGCAGCGTGGTACATCAGTGAACACAGGCAGCGTGGTACATCAGTGAACACAGGCAGCGTGGTACATCAGTGAACACAGGCAGCGTGGTACATCAGTGAACACAGGAAGCGTGGTACATCAGTGAACACAGGCAGTGTGGTACATCAGTGAACACAGGCAGCGTGGTACATCAGTGAACACAGGCAGCGTGGTACATCAGTGAACACAGGCAGCGTGGTACATCAGTGAACACAGGCAGCGTGGTACATCAGTGAACACAGGCAGCGTGGTACATCAGTGAACACAGGAACATAAGAACATAAGAAAGAAGGAACACTGCAGCAGGCCTACTGGCCCATGCGATGCAGGTCCAAGTCTCCCACCGGCTTAAGCCAATGCCCCGACCCAGCCAGGTCAGGTTACATTCACTTAAGGAAGGAGCACGGCATCTGACCTAGTAGCACAAGCTAGTCACGACCAACTCACACCCACCCGCACCCACTCATATTTATCTAGCCTATTTTTAAAACTACACAACGTTTTAGCCTCTATAACTGTAATCGGGAGTTTGTTCCACTCATCCACAACTCTATTACCAAACCAATGCTTTCCTATATCCTTCCTGAATCTGAATTTATCCAACTTAAAGCCATTGATGCGTGTCCTGTCAATATTAGATATTTTTAGCACGCTATTTACATCCCCTTTATTTATTCCTGTTTTCCATTTATACACCTCAATCATATCCCCCCTAATTCTACGCCTTTCTAGAGAGTGCAGATTCAGGGCCCTCAGTCTATCCTCATAGGCAAGATTTCTGATACATGGGATCAACTTAGTCATCCTCCTTTGTACGTTTTCCAGAGCATTTATATCCATTCTGTAATACGGTGACCAAAACTGTGCAGCATAATCTAGATGAGGCCTAACCAAGGATATATAGAGTTGAAGAACAACCTGAGGACTCCTATTATTTATGCTTCTTGATATGAAGCCAAGGATTCTGTTCGCTTTATTGCGAACACTTATGCACTGCTGTCTAGGTTTTAGATTACTGCTAACCAGAACTCCTAAATCCTTTTCGCAATCAGTAGTATTAAGATCTACATTATTTAGTTTATATGTGGCATGGTTATTTTCCTGTCCAATATTTAGAACTTTGCATTTATCTATATTAAACTGCATCTGCCACTTCTCCGACCACTGCATCAGTCTATTCAGATCTTCCTGGAGTGCTCTAATGTCCTCATTTGAATGAATTGGACGGCCTATTTTGGTGTCATCGGCAAACTTGCTTATGTCGCTATTTATTCCCTCATCTATGTCGTTTATGTAGATTGTGAACAACAGGGGGCCCAATACCGACCCCTGTGGAACACCACTCGTGACGCTTCCCCACTCTGATTTCTCTCCATTTATGCAAACTCTCTGCTGCCTATTTGTCAACCATGCCTCTATCCAGGAAAAAATTTCTCCTATTCCGTGTGCCTTAATTTTCCTCAATAGTCTCTGATGTGGTACTCTATCAAAAGCCTTACTGAAGTCCATATACACAATATCATATTCATTACCATGATCTACCTCCTCAAACACCTTAGTGAAGAAAGTTATTAAATTTGTAAGGCAGGAACGCCCTTTTGTAAAACCGTGCTGAGATTCGTTGATTAATTTATGCTTTTCAAGATGGCTGCTAATTGCCTCGGCAATTATTGATTCCATAAATTTTCCCACTATGGAGGTTAGGCTTATTGGTCTATAGTTCGAAGCTAAGGACCTGTCACCTGCTTTGAAAATAGGTATTACATTTGCCATTTTCCACTTATTTGGCACCATGCCAGTTTGCAGTGATATGTTGAAAAGATTAGCCAACGGGTCGCTAAGCTGAACACAGGCAGCGTGGTACATCAGTGAACACAGGCAGCGTGGTACATCAGTGAACACAGGCAGCGTGGTACATCAGTGAACACAGGCAGCGTGGTGCATCAGTGAACACAGGCAGCGTGGTACATCAGTGAACACAGGCAGCGTGGTACATCAGTGAACACAGGCAGCGTGGTACATCAGTGAACACAGGCAGCGTGGTACATCAGTGAACACAGGCAGCGTGGTGCATCAGTGAACACAGGAAGCGTGGTACATCAGTGAACACAGGCAGCGTGGTACATCAGTGAACACAGGAAGTGTGGTACATCAGTGAACACAGGAAGCGTGGTACATCAGTGAACACAGGCAGCGTGGTACATCAGTGAACACAGGAAGTGTGGTGCATCAGTGAACACAGGCAGCGTGGTACATCAGTGAACACAGGCAGCGTGGTACATCAGTGAACACAGGAAGCGTGGTGCATCAGTGAACACAGGCAGCGTGGTACATCAGTGAACACAGGCAGCGTGGTACATCAGTGAACACAGGCAGCGTGGTACATCAGTAAACACAGGCAAAGTGGTACATCAGTGAACACAGGCAGCGTGGTACATCAGTGAACACAGGCAGCGTGGTACATCAGTGAACACAGGCAGCGTGGTACATCAGTGAACACAGGCAGCGTGGTACATCAGTGAACACAGGCAGCGTGGTACATCAGTGAACACAGGAAGTGTGGTGCATCAGTGAACACAGGCAGCGTGGTACATCAGTGAACACAGGAAGTGTGGTGCATCAGTAAACACAGGCAGCGTGGTACATCAGTAAACACAGGCAGCGTGGTACATCAGTGAACACAGGCAGCGTGGTACATCAGTGAACACAGGCAGCGTGGTACATCAGTGAACACAGGAAGTGTGGTGCATCAGTAAACACAGGCAGCGTGGTACATCAGTGAACACAGGCAGCGTGGTACATCAGTGAACACAGGCAGCGTGGTGCATCAGTGAACACAGGCAGCGTGGTACATCAGTGAACACAGGCAGCGTGGTACATCAGTGAACACAGGCAGCGTGGTACATCAGTGAACACAGGCAGCGTGGTACATCAGTGAACACAGGCAGCGTGGTACATCAGTGAACACAGGAAGCGTGGTACATCAGTGAACACAGGCAGTGTGGTACATCAGTGAACACAGGCAGCGTGGTACATCAGTGAACACAGGCAGCGTGGTACATCAGTGAACACAGGCAGCGTGGTACATCAGTGAACACAGGCAGCGTGGTACATCAGTGAACACAGGCAGCGTGGTACATCAGTGAACACAGGCAGCGTGGTACATCAGCGAGCACAGGCAACGTTAACAAAAACACTAATATCACGCTGGCTGTGAGAACTCAGTGAATTGCCATGCATGTCTGTTGTTTTACTAGTAAACCACACAGAAAAGACTTGATTAATTAGTAATTTGAAGTGAGGATAGAGGAAGTAGGTGAAGGAGACTTTCTCTGAGGTGTGGGATGCTAAGAGGTCAGCAACTAGAACGTGTGAAGGCTAGTGAACTCACGCTTCTCATTTGTTTATCATCAGTACTTACATCACAACGTACGGTTACCTTTTACACAGTGGGTTGTAATAATGTTGGTACTCACAATATGTTAGTCGCAACTAATGCGACTATTGTGGCAACGTTTCGCTCTCCAAGAGCTTTGTCAAGCCGTTACAAACAATACAGTGACACAGAGAGTATATATAGGTATTAAAGTGTTTGATATACAACCATCTAGAGATGTTCTTGCGTTCTCTTGTAGGAGTGTGACGTTCAAGTGTGTTTGACGTAACATCTGGGTAACTTGCTATAAACTGAATATTGTCTTACACTATATTCTGTCTACCTACATTAGGTACGCTACTTTCCGGTGTTGCGTTTCTTGATAGTTTCTCTTTCCTTTTCAATTCAAGAGGCCAGGGCTGAGGTCGGGCAGCGAGGGCGATGATCCTCGGGGACTTACGAGATACACCCAGCACTTGAATACTTGTAACACGACCCAGGTTTCTGGAAATGACTTTTTTTCCCAGAACATAACTTCCAGTAGGTCTGCTGTTTTCTTACATAGGATGTAACTTCCAGCAGGTCTGGAAGTTTGATTTATATCTGTGGGTAGATGGAGGGGAGGGAGGAACTCCCTTGACCTTGAGGCGGGGGAAGGTTTGGGAGATGAGGAGGTGTGGCGGGGGTAGATCTAGGAGAAGGAAGAAGGGGGGGAGGGGTCACGAGGGAAGGGGTTGGAGGTTAAGGTCAGCCCATGAAATTTGGAGTTCGCCCCTCCCCATCACACTGTTACCACTATTACCCACCCAGTTTCAACCACCACTGTGGCAACTGTCATTATCATCGGTATTACCACCACGACATTGTGACGGCCACTCCACCATCACGCAGGTAAACCAGTTTACATCTGACTGGCTCAGTACATGTCATTGTGTGTAGATCCTCTTGGCTTTACTCCACATACCTCTCATCCCTCCTCCACACCTTTCTCATCTTAGCTCCACCCTCCATCCCCTCTCTCGCTCTCTGGTCATTGATGAGTGTCAATAGGTGGGAGGTGGAGAGCACGAAAGGTCAATATAGGTCAGGGTTACCTTGGACTGTGGCCAGAGGTGAGAGTTGTCAATTTAATGACTTACAAAACCCACCAGTAGATGAATTGAGGACTCTGGTATTTTTGTGGAGAAATACCCGGGTGTTGTACGTGTCTTGTTCATGTGTCTAGTTACAAGTCTACATCTCTTGCGGGTCATTAAGGCCACAAATCACCTATTTGTTGGAAGTATCTTCATCGTTATTAGGTCATTATAAAAACCTTTTAATTTTTATCTTGTTTCACTGCCTCAGATGGTTTTAATATGAAAATGGCTTACAATACAGACATGTTCATAAGAAAAATGTGTAACAGTTTTGTATCTTTATTCCGAAACGTTGCACCTACACAGTAGGCTTCTACAGTCGAGTACAAACTGAGGGACTAACCACCTCAAAACTACGTCTTCACATCTCTGCTGCTTCTAACTCTCGACTGAAGAAGCCTTCTGTGTAGGCGAGACTTCGTAATAAACATACCTAACTGTTGCACACGTGTCTTCTCAAATCGTTTACTGAAGACATTAAAGTTGTCAGGTGTAAACGGCCCCTTGTGAAGTTGTGTTGAGACGCATTACTCAAAGTCTGCTCATCAAGTTGCAGTCTTATTGTATCGGCTGTAAGTGAAGAAGTTACAGGTTTCTCGGGAGCTTATTTGAGGTTAATGACTTTATCACCCGATTTAAAGGCATTACAAGCGGCACCATTCACCTGAGGCACAACACATCTTTAGAGAGTTATGTTAAAAAGAGGTTAGTTAGCGGTTCACTGTGTTCCATCTTGCACCAACTTCTTGATACGTATCGCTAGTGGCTACGATATTACGCTTTCCTCAGCTCTCTTATAATAATTACTGGGATATCATTTGTGTCTTGGGAAATAATTAAAAATGTAGCACATATCTTTGGTATTATTATTAAGGTGTCGGGAGTTTGGTCTTTGTTTTGTATATAACACTTTGAAAAACGTTTGTACTTATCTTTTATTCCTTTGCAACTTTAATTTCATTATCTCGTTAACGTTTCTTATATCTGTTTTTTTTTTAAACTCATTTAATATGAATATTGGTTAATAAGATGACCCCTCTATTGTGATATGTCAATAAATTTCTTTTTTCTTCCCTAAACAACCTTCAAGTCTCTATTCATCCATATGTGATCTTATTTCCCTGTAGGGAATATATGTTCTGTCAGGCCCTGATCCACCAGGAGGCCTGGTCATGAACCGGGTCGCGGGGGCGTTGACCCCCGGAATATCGTCCAGGTAGATACGTACGTATCTGCATATACACGCAGAGATGAAGACCATTCATTATATACTCAGATCATTTTTTATGGGGGTATTAAAATATATTTTTTTAGTGTACAAGTGAATTGCAGTGTTAGTAACGCACGTGCGGTGGATAGGCTTTGAACCTCGTACCAACAGCCTGGTTGACCAAGCGGTCAGTAGGGAAGCCTTGCGCCAGGCCGAGCTGAGAGGATAAAAGAACCCTGGAAACCGGGTACCGGCAATGTTACGGGTATAATAATTGCTGGGGCTTCTTGTGCTTAAGACCCTTGTGGTTTAGCGCTTGTTTTGATAATAATAATAATAATAATAATAATAATAATTGTTGTGCTTAAGTGACCTTGTTGAAGACTGAGACACTTATGCAACATATGGGAATCTGATTCCCATATGTTGCATAAGTGTCTCAATATATGACCCTTGCTCTTGAAAATGGTATCAAATAACTACAAGTTGAAGATTAAGACGCAGGTGCTACACTTGGGTGTCTTTATTGATGAAGTGTTTCTCCTATACAGTAGACTTCTTCAGTCACATACAGAGACAGTAGAAGTAGTGAAGTAAGGGTGATGTCATCAGTCCCTCAACTTGGAGAAAAAAGTATTTGAGGTGGTCAGTCCCGGATGCTGAAGAAGAGTTCAGCTCCATGGTTCTGGAACCATCGTTCCAGAACCATGGGTGCCATAGAACGATCGTTCCAGAACCATGGGTGCCATAGAACGATCGTTCCAGAACCATGGGTGCCATAGAACGATCGTTCCAGAACCATGGGTGCCATAGAACGATCGTTCCAGAACCATGGTATTGAACTCTTCTCCAGGCTGAGGGACTGACCACCTCAAATACTTTTTCTCCAAGGTTGATGGACTGATTACATCATCTTCACTACTACTGCTGCCTCTGTATGTGACTGAAGAAGCCTACTGTGTAGGCGAAACGTTTCATCAATAAAGACACCCAAGTGTTGCACACGTGTCTTAATCTCCATGACCCTTGTTGTATAGTATCTTGACTCAGCCACCCAGGTACCTTCCTGCACTCAGTTTATCAGAGTTTTCCTCCCTTTGGCTCAAACCTGATTGTCTTCTATTCTTACCCCCCTACGTGCTTAGCGCTTCCTCTTGTTAATGTAATTTGCAATAATAATGTCTTAACACTTGCTGCAAGCTGTGTCTTCTCCTTGCAACTTTTCTTCTTGCTTCACCAGACAGCCTTGGTCTTTGTCACGGTCTTAACCTGTTTTTCTTTGTCTCTCACAGAGGAAAAGTGTCTTCTCACCTCTGTGAGACAACGGTGCGAAATTAGACATAATTTGAGCATTCAGATGGAAATTAAAGCGTGACTGATAATGGTAAACAATATCGACAGCTTGATAAGTAAGACACATGTGCGGTAATTAGGTATCTTTATTCTGAAATGTTTCGCCTACACACTGATTAGATCGTCTTTACATCTCTTACAACTCTTCGGAATAAAGATACCTAACTGTTGCACATGTGTCTTATCGAAAGCATGATTAAGATACATATCTATTGTCTTTGATATCTAAAATAAAATATAAAAACTATATATAAATTAGAAAAAATGCAGAAAGTGCCACCACGTCTGACTGGATGGGTAACAGTATCTGCTGCAAGATTGATGATTTCTTGAGGCCGGAATTCAACAGAAAATACTTTAATGGTTGCCGAGGCCACACTGACGGATGGATCTGCATAAGCAGCGGCGTAGACGTTGACGTGATGGTTAACGCCTTGCTGGAGTGTCAAGTCACAGGTGGATACTGAGCAAGGTATCAAGATGCTAGGTGTAGGACACCCCCATGTAGGAGCCAACTCTCTCTGTAGGTGTTATGGTTCCAGATAGGTTACTAAAGTTACTCCCTTCACAAGTCTCGTTCTACTCCAAGAACCTAAGAATGTGCAGTAAGTGTTCTCAACTCTTAAACTAACACAGAAACCTTCACACCTGGAAGATCAACACTGTGCACTGAGGGGGAATCTCTGTCCTGGAGGATCAACACAACTGTGGACTGAGAGAACCCTCACACCAGCAGCACCAACAGGACTGTGGACACAGGAGAGAGGAAGGCTAGAACAGAAGGTTTATGTCTAAATTAAATCTAAATTGATGAAGAACACATCAAATAGGTGAATCCATAATAATTAGGTCACCTTGCTGTAACTAGGTGAAGCAGACTGACAAAATCGACAAAAATGTTCACCAAAGTTAACATTAAGTATAATTATTCTTTCGTTGACTTGAGGATTGATCTGGTCAATTAGCAAGAACTCGTTTAAAATTAAGTCCTTTCTAAAAAATTTCTCTATTTTTTTTCGTTAGATCTAGAATGATTTTTGCTAAATTATTGCATACACAAATTTTCGCTTGCCCTATTCGGCAAGAAGAGCCTTGCTATTTAAGTCAAAATCGCAAGTTTTACTTATTCGGCACGACATTTTATTATATATATATATATATATATATATATATATATATATATATATATATATATATATATATATATATATATATATAAATATAAAGCTCCCACCCATTCTCTACCTCTACTTGCATCTTTTATTTTTCCATTCTACCCCATTTATTGCTATCTCTCTCTCCTGTTAATATCCTCCTTATTCTCTCTACTATATTTATATCCCTGGTGTTGGGTCTGTGATCCATCCTGTCCTCTTCCCTTGCTTCCTCTTATTAACTTGTTTAAGTATATGGTTGCTTGTTAAGTAACTAAAAAAGATGATTGATTTTCAGGTGAGTACAACAAGAACATCTTGCGTTATACGAGAGTTAAGGTAAGTTAATTGTGTTGTTATAGTGATGGAGGATGGTGTTAGTGAAGCAAGTTAATTGTTGTTATAGTGATGGAGGTAAGTTAATTGTGTTGTTATAGTGATGGAGGATGGTGTTAGTGAAGCAAGTTAATTGTTGTTATAGTGATGGAGGTAAGTTAATTGTGTTGTTATAGTGATGGAAGATGGTGTTACTGGAGCAAGTTAATTGTGTTATAGTGATGGAGGATGGTGTTAGTGAAGCACTGTTATAGTGATGCACTTGTGTGATGGTGTTCTAGTAGGGTGGTGACCCACCACTGGACGTTTTGGTCATCTGACTGAGGTCTTCTGCTGGCTTCTTGGTCCACATCTTCAAAAATTAATATTAGGATGTTGGCGGAGTTAGCAGAGTTGCAGTGGGAGAAACGTGGTGTTGTTTTGGTACAGTGAGAGAAACGCAGTGTTGTGGTGGTACAGTGAGAGAAACGCAGTGTTGTGGTGGTGCCGTGGGAGAAACGTAGTGTTGGGTGAGGGGACAGGCAAGTAGCTTCCCTTGGCCTGGGTCGCTGACACTAACCAGGAGCCTCACCTGTTTTTACTCGCCCTTCTGGGTTCCATGAGACCTGTGTGTGCTGTCACTGACCTGTGTGCTGTCACTGACCTGTGTGCTGTGTGTGTGCTGTCACTGACCTGTGTGCTGTGTGTGTGCTGTCACTGACCTGTGTGCTGTGTGTGTGTGCTGTCACTGACCTGTGTGCTGTGTGTGTGCTGTCACTGACCTGTGTGCTGTGTGTGTGCTGTCACTGACCTGTGTGCTGTGTGTGTGCTGTCACTGACCTGTGTGCTGTGTGTGTGCTGTCACTGACCTGTGTGCTGTGTGTGTGCTGTCACTGACCTGTGTGCTGTGTGCGCGTGTCTGTCGTTCAAGTGCAGCACTTGAAAATTACTAGGAGAGGTGTAACTGGAAATTCACCATTAGTGTGAATAATAAATTATGGTACATAAGGGTGATATACGACCTTCCTTCATCTCCAGCTCTGTGGGAAAGAGGGAGGGGTCATGATCCCCTTGCTTCCCCCTGTTGGTCAATTTTCCACAAGATGTGACAAGTGATACACTAGTACGAAAACACGTACAACTGGAAATTCACAAGTGGGAATGGGAAGACTATAAATGCAGCACGGGAGGCAGGGAAGGTAGGACTGGTAATTGAAGACCAGGGGAAATATAAGAGAGGTGAGGTGTCGACTTGAGCGACGTCCTTTGTGTGTGTGTGTGTGTGTGTGTGTTAGGATGGCAAACACAAGGATGACCTTCATAAAGCTAAACAAAGACACCTTCAAGTCACTCTTCCTCACGTACTGGCAACCAATAGCTGGGTGTATACAGCCAGGTGTAACACTCTTAACTCCAAAGATAATCATTTTTGTTAGTCCAGAGCTTCAGGAGAACCTTCACCTGCTCCATGTTTCCTCTCCATGGAAGTTAGTTGTATATGATACTAGCGTTCATTGTACTCCAGGGAATACACAAGATTAATAAACACACACCCTAGGGTAGTAAGGGTCATGTACGCCCGGGAAATTAAGGGCAATTATACTTGATCTGATCAGGAAAAAAACCTAGAGAATCGTGAATAACTCACGAAATCGTAATGACACGATTGCACACAGACTACGGTACGGGTGGGGCTTGAACTCGTGGCGAGTGAGTGGTAAAACTCCAGGCCAGCGCGTAAGCCACTGGACCAGCTGGCTACCATAAGATTCATCCAACTAGGTATATTTATACACCATAGGGAGGTTAGAAGGGTCCCGCCAGCTGGCGGGAGATTCGTCCGTAAAAACTTGCATTTGTGGTCACAGTGGGGGCCATTCTAACCTCCCTATGGTGTATAAATATACCTAGTTGGATGAATGTTATTGTAACCAGCTGGTCCAGTGGTTTACGCACTGGCCTGGAGTTTTACCACTAACTTGCCACGAGTTCAATCCCCACCCGTACCGTGGATTGAGTGATGAATACGCTGAGAAGGAGAACTTAATAAGTGTAAAGGGACCACGACACTTCAACACACTCCCTCCATGCATAAGGGAATTGCCAACATTCCTTTAGCTGTGTTTAAGAGGAAACTCTAAGTTCCTCAAATTAGTTCCCTATCAGCCTGGCTGTGGTGGCATACTTTGGGCTGCGGATAGTGGGTACTAGCAGCCTGATCAATCAGACCAGGAACCAGGAGGCCTAGTCTGGTAGACACTACAGTTACTCCAGGATCCAGACATCCCTTCCCCCTCCTTCACCGCACTTATCAAAGGCATCAAGGCACCCTTCCCCCTCCACAACTTGAAGGGCATATGGCAAATGTGTGAGAGGTTATTTTCCCGAGACTAGTGTACTAACAACTGTGTTTAGTGTGTGCGAGGGTGGCCAGGGTGAAGTGTCAGCTGAGCTGCCGGATCTCTCTCTCTCCCCATGTATGTGTAAACTAAGGGGTAACCACAATCAATTTTTGACATAGGTCTTGTTGGTTAGGTGGTCAGCTGCAGATTACAGTTCTCTATATTTTACACTATTTGATTTGTGATTCCCAACATTAATGCTTAGGGCTTTTAATTACGTTAATTTGTTACATAACACTATCCATTCAAAATTTTTGTGAATATATTTTTTTAATTTAATTAACCTTAATTAAAATAGAAAATAAAATACAGTAGCAAATAATTCATCCACATAGTGATATAGTAGTTCTTGTTTATTATTATTATTAATTTATAATTTAATGGTGGGTGGATCAAATGGGTAAACAAGGCAGCAAGACCGTGGCTTAGGGGGGTGATCAAACAGGTAAACAAGGCAGCAACACCGTGGCTTGGGGGGTGAACCCCCTCTCCAAGCCAGAGTATTAGGAGTACAATATGTAAATGAAGCATTGAGTGCAAACAATGTATGTGTAGATGACTGCTGAAGTTTATATAATCAACATGTTCTGGTTATTTACGTTGATTATTGTGGAAGTAACTTGAATAATGTTGTAGGAGACACTACCATTGTCGCCCATGTACAATGCTTTCTCTTCTACAAAGTAACAAAGGTTTTACCACAAAGGTGTGTGTGTAGTATACACACTGCATACATCACCCAGCGTCAGTTTCTGAAGTTCTTAACAACCAGAATAATACTTCATGTTTAACTAGATTTGTATGGGATACATGTGATTATTAACAAATAACCTGCTAGTGTCGTGTGGGGTTCTTGGAGGTAAAGGGTGGTCAAAGGTAAACACCTTGTGGGTGATAACAAGATATAATAAGTAAGTGAGGAGGAGCCCAGCCGTGCCTGTTATCCCACCGCTGCCACCACTTGTCGTGTGGGTATCGGGGGAATAATAATGGTCACAATGAAACACTAGTGGCTGGTAACGTAGATATATTAAGTGAGGAAGGGAGAACCCAGCCACCTGCTGTGCTTACGACGCCTCTCACATGATCGGGTATTGTGACGTCACAAGGTTCAAGGGATCTTACATATAAAGGCTGGTCTTACAACATATACTACACAAGTATAGTACAATTAGTACATATACTACACAAGTATAGTACAATTAGTACATATACTACACAAGTATAGTACATATAGCATATATGACACTAGCAGCAACAGCCTAGATGACCAGGCAGTCACCAAGGCGGTCAAGCCTCAGGCTTGGCTGCGAGGAGAGGACACGTCACAAAGCCAGCTACAGGTATCATGCGTGCACTCTGCACTCGTATAGTTGCAGTGTTGACTAGCAACACTTGGCTCTGGTCATGAAAATCAACACTGCGAGGTCTTGAGTGTGCCTTCTTAATGTTTACCAACAACAGCAACAGGTTCTGAACCTCCAAGTCATCACAAATGGGACATAGCTCCTGGACGCGTCTAATAAAATGCGCAATCTGGCTTAATACTGGATAGTACATGGCTTTAAGGGTGCGCAGGTTCGAGCTGCCTTTGATCTGACAAATGTGTGTATATGTGTTTATATAAGAATATACATATATTATTTCAACAAACCGGTCGCATCCCACCGAGGCAAGGTGGCCCAGAAAGAAAAGAATTCCGTTCCACTTCCCCATGGAGATAAGCGGAAATAAACAAGAACAAGAACTAGTAAGAAAATATAAGAAAAGCCAGAGGGGTGTGTATATATATGCTTGTACATGCATGTATAGTGTGACCTAAGTGTAAGTAGGAGTAGCAAGGCGTACCTGAAATCTTGCATGTTTATGAGAAAGAAAAAAGACACCAGCAATCCTACCATCATGTAAAACAATTACAAGTTTCCGTTGTACACTCGCTTGCCAGGACGGTAGTACCTCTGGGCGGTTGCTGTCTACCGTCCTACTACCTAGGATATATATATATATATATATATATATATATATATATATATGCAAAACAACCACGGGGGGAGTTTTGTGCGTGTGTGTGTACATAATGTGCCGAATAAGTAAAACTTGCGATTTTGGCTTAAATAGCAACGCTCTTCTTGCCGAATAGGGCAAGCGAAAATTTGTGTATGCAATAATTTTGCAAAAATCATTCTGAACCTAACAAAAAAAAATATATTTCATTGTGTTTGTTTATAAAATTATTGTAAACCTGTATAAAATATATTTAGTTGGATTAAGCTAAATTAAATTGCGCTTGTTATAATAAGGTTAGGTAAGTTTCCTAAGTTTTTTTTGGTACAAAATATATCTTTAAATGTATAAGATAAAAATTTAGAAAGGACTTAATTGTGTAAGTGATTCATCACAATGAGTGGTTGAAGGCTCGATCCTCCTCCTGGGGAGTGCCGTTAGAGATGGCTTCATGAATGCCTTGGATGCCTGGCGTCATGGTACAACTATGCAGTGCTTGGTATCAGCGGCGGCACGGTGGGAAACCCTCAGTTCTGTCGCCTTGGAACCCTCAAAATTACCTGAGATGACCAGCCTTTCTCCTGGCCTCAACAGGAACTTCCCCCTTTCTTCAGGCGATTTTCTTCAGTCTCTCTAAGATTGCTATTTTTTATTATTCTGAATTTAGCGAGTGTACTGTACACTCGGACCACTGAGTGTACTGTACACTCGGACCACTGAGTGTACTGTACACTCAGACCACTGAGTGTACTGTACACTCAGACCACTGAGTGTACTGTACACTCAGACCACTGAGTGTACTGTACACTCGGACCACTGAGTGTACTGTACACTCGGACCACTGAGTGTACTGTACACTGGACCACTGAGTGTACTGTACTGTACACTCAGACCACTGAGTGTACTGTACTGTACACTGAGACCACTGAGTGTACAGTACACTCAGACCACTGAGTGTACAGTACACTCAGACCACTGAGTGTACAGTACACTCAGACCACTGAGTGTACTGTACACTCAGACCACTGAGTGTACTGTACACTCAGACCACTGAGTGTACTGTACACTCAGACCACTGAATTATACGGGTAAGCCAGTGGTCCACAGTAGTGACACTCAGCCGGGTTAGATAAGCAGCCATAACAATTTCTCTCTCTCTCTCTCTCTCTCTCTCTCTCTCTCTTCTCTCTTCTCTCTCTCTCTCTCTCTTCTCTCTCTTCTCTTCTTCTCTTCTTTTCTTCTTCTCTCTCTTCTCTCTCTTTTCTTTCTCTCTTCTCTCTCTCTCTTCTCTCTCTCTTCTCTCTCTTCTCTTCTTCTCTCTCTTCTCTCTCTCTCTCTCTCTCTCTCTCTCTCTCTCTCTCTCTCTCTCTCTCTCTCTCTCTCTCTCTTCTCTCTCTCTCTCTCTCTTCTCTCTCTCTCTCTCTCTCTCTCTCTCTCTCTCTCTCTCTCTCTCTCTCTCCCTCTCTCTCTCTCTCCTCTCCTTCCTTCTCTATCCCCTCGTTGTCTAAATGAAAAATCCCAGCCCCCTTCAGTGTGAGTGCAGCGGTCAGTGTGCAGCTTTCCCTCAGCTGTCATGATCAACGTGATCCCCAGTGGTCATGATCAACGTGATCCCCAGTGGTCATGATCAACGTGATCCCCAGTGGTCATGATCAACGTGATCCCCAGTGGTCATGATCAACGTGATCCCCAGTGGTCATGATCAACGTGATCCCCAGTGGTCATGATCAACGTGATCACCAGTGGTCATGATCAACGTGATCACCAGTGGTCATGATCAACGTGATCACCAGTGGTCATGATCAACGTGATCCCCAGTGGTCATGATCAACGTGATCCCCAGTGGTCATGATCAACGTGATCACCAGTGGTCATGATCAACGTGATCCCCAGTGGTCATGATCAACGTGATCCCCAGTGGTCATGATCAACGTGATCACCAGTGGTCATGATCAACGTGATCCCCAGTGGTCATGATCAACGTGATCCCCAGTGGTCATGATCAACGTGATCCCCAGTGGTCATGATCAACGTGATCACCAGTGGTCATGATCAACGTGATCCCCAGTGGTCATGATCAACGTGATCACCAGTGGTCATGATCAACGTGATCACCAGTGGTCATGATCAACGTGATCACCAGTGGTCATGATCAAGTGATCACCAGTGGTCATGATCAACGTGATCACCAGTGGTCATGATCAACGTGATCACCAGTGGTCATGATCAACGTGGATGTCACGTTCACAGTGGTCATGATCAACGTGATCACCAGTGGTCATGATCAACGTGATCACCAGTGGTCATGATCAACGTGATCACCAGTGGTCATGATCAACGTGATCACCAGTGGTCATGATCAACGTGATCACCAGTGGTCATGATCAACGTGATCACCAGTGGTCATGATCAACGTGATCACCAGTGGTCATGATCAACGTGATCCCCAGTGGTCATGATCAACGTGATCCCAGTGGTCATGATCAACGTGATCACCAGTGGTCATGATCAACGTGATCACCAGTGGTCATGATCAACGTGGATGACACTGTCAGTGGTCATGATCAACGTGATCACCAGTGGTCGCATGATTCAACGTGATCCCAGTGGTCATGATCAACGTGATCACCAGTGGTCATGATCAACGTGATCACCAGTGGTCATGATCAACGTGATCCCCAGTGGTCATGATCAACGTGATCACCAGTGGTCATGATCAACGTGATCACCAGTGGTCATGATCAACGTGATCCCAGTGGTCATGATCAACGTGATCACCAGTGGTCATGATCAACGTGATCCCAGTGGTCATGATCAACGTGATCACCAGTGGTCATGATCAACGTGATCACCAGTGGTCATGATCAACGTGATCACCAGTGGTCATGATCAACGTGATCCCCAGTGGTCATGATCAACGTGATCACCAGTGGTCATGATCAACGTGATCACCAGTGGTCATGATCAACGTGATCCCAGTGGTCATGATCAACGTGATCCCAGTGGTCGATCAACGATACAGTGATCACCCAGTGGTCATGATCAACGTGATCACCAGTGGTCATGATCAACGTGATCACCAGTGGTCATGATCAACGTGATCACCAGTGGTCATGATCAACGTGATCACCAGTGGTCATGATCAACGTGATCACCAGTGGTCATGATCAACGTGATCACCAGTGGTCATGATCAACGTGATCACCAGTGGTCATGATCAACGTGATCACCAGTGGTCATGATCAACGGATCCCCAGTGGTCATGATCAACGTGATCACCAGTGGTCATGATCAACGTGATCACCAGTGGTCATGATCAACGTGATCCCAGTGGTCATGATCAACGTGATCCCAGTGGTCATGATCAACGTGATCCCAGTGGTCATGATCAACGTGATCACCAGTGGTCATGATCAACGTGATCACCAGTGGTCATGATCAACGTGATCACCAGTGGTCATGTCTGATCAACAGTGGGATCACGTCCCGTGGTCATGATCAACGTGATCACCAGTGGTCATGATCAACGTGATCCCAGTGGTCATGATCAACGTGATCCCAGTGGTCATGATCAACGTGATCACCAGTGGTCATGATCAACGTGATCACCAGTGGTCATGATCAACGTGATCACCAGTGGTCATGATCAACGTGATCACCAGTGGTCATGATCAACGTGATCACCAGTGGTCATGATCAACGTGATCACCAGTGGTCATGATCAACGTGATCACCAGTGGTCATGATCAACGTGATCACCAGTGGTCATGATCAACGTGATCACCAGTGGTCATGATCAACGTGATCACCAGTGGTCATGATCAACGTGATCACCAGTGGTCATGATCAACGTGATCACCAGTGGTCATGATCAACGTGATCACCAGTGGTCATGATCAACGTGATCACCAGTGGTCATGATCAACGTGATCCCCAGTGGTCATGATCAACGTGATCCCCAGTGGTCATGATCAACGTGATCCCCAGTGGTCATGATCAACGTGATCAACAATAACAGGCCAACAAGGCAGTTTATGTTCTGTGCAGATAATGAAGGTGGAGAACAGGTCAGCGGGGCAGTTTTTTCCTCTTGATAAGATAATGAGGGATGGAGTGGTGCTGCAACAACAGCCTGGTTGACCAGGTCACAGGAAACTTGTAACAACATTTCGGGCCATCCTGGACCATTGTCAAGTTAGAGTTGAGAGAACTGCAGATAAGGGAAGGGAAAGTATTGGCGGTGGTGGTATTAATAGCGGTGGTAACAATAGTAGTAGTTGTAGGAATAATAGTACGCTACTTATTCTTCAGATATAATGTGTTAAGATTGTGGACGTGAGTGCTAAAGATGTTTCAATTATCTCAACGTGAGGGCTCCACACAGGTGCTATTTATTCTAAGGTGGGTCTAAAGGCTCTTTTGGGGGTGAGGGATGGTGCAGTCATTGTTGCCTCGCGCACTGCTGCTACTTTGTGCCCATTAAGATGCGTTTACAAATACCCATGAACTTCGTTATGGCTAGGCGTCACTTTGTTGTATTAATTTCCTGTAGGGCCTAATGTTTTAGCCTGTTTCCTTCTCTGTCATCATCATCATCATCATCATCCTCCTCCTCTCCTCTCTGAAGGTTGTTCTATGTCTTATGTTCCTCACTATACTTGTGTGTCATTGTTGGTGGGAACTTTAGCACTCACACTTGCTCTCTCGAAGTCTTCCTACGTGAGATTCACTTTCAGTTCCATTTTAGCCTCTAATGCTATATCATTCTCAAATTGCCTCTCACCTTAATATCACTCCTCTTGCATCGTCATTTCGTCTATGCTCAACAGCCCTGTTTAAGTGTGGTCTCTCCCTCTGTATAACACAGCCCTGGTTAAGTGTGGTCTCTCCCTCTGTATAACACAGCCCTGGTTAAATGTGGTCTCCCTCTGTATTACACAGCCCTGGTTAAATGTGGTCTCTCCCTCTGTATTACACAGCCCTGGTTAAATGTGGTCTCTCCCTCTATATTACACAGCCCTGGTTAAATGTGGTCTCTCCCTCTGTATTACACAGCCCTGGTTAAATGTGGTCTCTCCCTCTGTATTACACAGCCCTGGTTAAATGTGGTCTCTCCTCTATATTACACAGCCCTGGTTAAATGTGGTCTCCCTGTGTATAACACAGCCCTGGTTAAATGTGGTCTCTCCCTCTATATAACACAGCCCTGGTTAAATGTGGTCTCTCCCTCTGTATTACACAGCCCTGGTTAAGTGTGGTCTCTCCCTCTGTATAACACAGCCCTGGTTAAATGTGGTCTCTCCCTCTATATTACACAGCCCTGGTTAAATGTGGTCTCTCCCTGTGTATAACACAGCCCTGGTTAAATGTGGTCTCTCCCTCTATATTACACAGCCCTGGTTAAATGTGGTCTCTCCCTCTGTATTACACAGCCCTGGTTAAATGTGGTCTCTCCCTCTGTATAACACAGCCCTGGTTAAATGTGGTCTCTCCCTCTATATTACACAGCCCTGGTTAAATGTGGTCTCTCCCTCTATATTACACAGCCCTGGTTAAATGTGGTCTCTCCCTGTGTATTACACAGCCCTGGTTAAATGTGGTCTCTCCCTCTATATTACACAGCCCTGGTTAAATGTGGTCTCTCCCTGTGTATTACACAGCCCTGGTTAAATGTGGTCTCTCCCTCTATATTACACAGCCCTGGTTAAATGTGGTCTCTCCCTGTGTATTACACAGCCCTGGTTAAATGTGGTCTCTCCCTGTGTATTACACAGCCCTGGTTAAATGTGGCCTCTCCCTCTATATTACACAGCCCTGGTTAAATGTGGTCTCTCCCTGTGTATTACACATCCCTGGTTAAATGTGGTCTCTCCCTCTATATTACACAGCCCTGGTTAAATGTGGCCTCTCCCTCTATATTACACAGCCCTGGTTAAATGTGGTCTCTCCCTGTGTATTACACAGCCCTGGTTAAATGTGGTCTCTCCCTCTATATTACACAGCCCTGGTTAAATGTGGCCTCTCCCTCTATATTACACAGCCCTGGTTAAATGTGGTCTCTCCCTCTGTATAACACAGCCCTGGTTAAATGTGGTCTCTCCCTCTATATTACACAGCCCTGGTTAAATGTGGTCTCTCCCTCTGTATAACACAGCCCTGGTTAAATGTGGTCTCTCCCTCTATATTACACAGCCCTGGTTAAATGTGGTCTCTCCCTGTGTATAACACAGCCCTGGTTAAATGTGGTCTCTCCCTCTATATTACACAGCCCTGGTTAAATGTGGTCTCTCCTCTGTATTACACAGCCCTGGTTAAATGTGGTCTCTCCTCTGTATAACACAGCCCTGGTTAAATGTGGTCTCTCCTCTATATTACACAGCCCTGGTTAAATGTGGTCTCTCCTCTATATTACACAGCCCTGGTTAAATGTGGTCCTCCCTGTATTACAGCCCTGGTTAAATGTGGCTCTCCTCTTATTACACAGCCCTGGTTAAATGTGGCTCTCCTCTATATTACACAGCCCTGGTTAAATGTGGTCTCTCCTCTTATTACACAGCCCTGGTTAAATGTGGTCTCTCCTCTATATTACACGCCCTGGTTAAATGTGGTCTCTCCCTCTGTATTAACAGCCCTGGTTAAATGTGGTCTCCCTCTAGTATTACACAGCCCTGGTTAAATGTGTCTCTCCCTGTTATACCAGCCCTGGTTAAATGTGGTCTCTCTCATATTCACAGCCCTGGTTAAATGTGGTCTCTCCCTCTGTATTACAGCCCTGGTTAAATGTGGTCCTCCTCTTGTATTACAGCCCTGGTTAAATGTGGCCCTCACCTCTATATTCACAGCCCTGGTTAAATGTGGCTCTCCTCTATATTACACAGCCCTGGTTAAATGTGGCTCTCCCTTGATTACAGCCCTGTTAAATGTGGCTCTCCTCTTATTTACAGCCCTGGTTAAATGTGTCTCTCCTGTGTATTACAGCCCTGGTTAAATGTGGTCTCTCATTGTATTCACAGCCCTGGTTAATGTGGCTCTCTCTCTATTTACAGCCCTGGTTAAATGTGGTCTCTCCTGTATATTACACACCCTGGTTAAATGTGGCTCTCCTATATTCACAGCCCTGTTAATGTCTCTCTATATTACACAGCCCTGGTTAAATGTGTTCTTATCGCCTGTGCTTCTTACAGCCCTGGTTAAATGTGGTTTCTCCCTCTTATTACACAGCCCTGGTTAAATGTGGCTCTCCTCATATTCACAGCCCTGTTAAATGTGGCCTCTCCCTCTATATTACAGCCCTGGTAAATGTGGCTCTCCCTCTTATCACAGCCCTGGTTAAATGTGGTCTCTCCCTGTGTATTACACAGCCCTGGTTAAATGTGGCCTCTCCTGCTATATTACAGCCCTGGTTAAATGTGGTCTCCCTCTGATTTCACAGCCCTGGTTAAATGTGGTCTCTCTCTTATTATTCTACTAGCCTCATTGGTTAAACTGTGGCCTCTCCTCATGTATTACACAGCCTGCTGTTAACTGGCCTCTCCTGTCATGTTTACAGCCCCTGTTAATGTGTCTCTCCTCTCTGTTTACAGCCCTGTTAAATGGGTTTTCCTGTTTACACAGCCCAGGTAAATTGTTCTGCCCTCCTTTCATTGTTACGCCCTGGAATGTCATTGTTCTCCCTCGAATTCATTGTTACGCCCTGAATGTCATTGGTCTTCTGCCCTCGATGCTCATTGTTTAGCCTAAATGTCAGTTTCTGCCTCACTCTCATTGTTACGCCCAATGTATTGTTTGCCCTCCCAGCACTGCTTCATTGTTTACTGCCCTCAGAACTGTTCAATTGTGTTTCTCCTCTAGAACTGTCCTTGTTTACTGCCCTCCGAACTGTTCATTGTTACGCCCTCGAACTGTCATTGTTTACTCCTCGACTGTCATTGCTTACTGCCCTCGAACTGTTCATTGTTTACTGCCCTCGAATGTCTGTTCTCCCTGCTGTATTCTACTGCCCTGGAACTGCTCATTTCTCCCTGACTGTCATTGTTTACAGCCCTCTAGAACTGTCTCATTGTTTACTGCCCTGAACTGTTCATTGTTTACTGCCCTCGAACTGTTATTGTTTACTGCCCTCAGAACTGTCTCCTTGTTTACGCCTCTGTTAATGTTTACTCCCTCTAGAACTGTCTCCATTGTTTACGCCCTGACTGTTCATGTCTTACTCCTCTTGAACTGTCTCATTGTTTATGCCCTCGAACTGTTCATTGTACGCCCTCTGAACTGTCTCATCTTTTTGCCCTGCTAGAACTGTCTCATTGTTTACTGCCCTCAGAACTGCTCATTGTTTACTGCCCTCTGAACTGTCATTTTTTACTCCTCTGAACTGTTCATTGTTTCGCCCTATGAACTGTCATTGTATTACTGCCTTCGAACTGCTTCATTGTTTACTGCCCTGAACTGTCATTGTTTACTGCCTGAACTGTTCATTGTTTACTGCCCTCAGAACTGCTCATTGTTTACTGCCCTCAGAACTGTTCATTGTGTACTGCCCTCAGAACTGCTCATTGTTTACTGCCCTCAGAACTGTTCATTGTTTACTGCCCTCAGAACTGCTCATTGTTTACTGCCCTCAGAACTGTTCATTGTTTACTGCCCTCAGAACTGTTCATTGTTTACTGCCCTCAGAACTGCTCATTGTTTACTGCCCTCAGAACTGCTCATTGTTTACTGCCCTCAGAACTGTTCATTGTTTACTGCCCTCAGAACTGTTCATTGTTTACTGCCCTCAGAACTGCTCATTGTTTACTGCCCTCAGAACTGCTCATTGTTTACTGCCCTCAGAACTGCTCATTGTTTACTGCCCTCAGAACTGCTCATTGTTTACTGCCCTAGAACTGTTCATTGTTTACTGCCCTCAGAACTGTTCATTGTTTACTGCCCTCTGAACTGCTTCATTGTTTACTGCCCTCAGAACTGCTTCATTGTTTACTGCCCTCAGAACTGTTCATTGTTTACTGCCCTCAGAACTGTTCATTGTTTACTGCCCTCGAACTGCTCATTGTTTACTGCCCTCAGAACTGCTCATTGTTTACTGCCCTGAGAACTGCTCATTGTTTACTGCCCTCTGAACTGCTCATTGTTTACTGCCCTCTGAACTGCTCATTGTTTACTGCCCTCAGAACTGTTCATTGTTTACTGCCCTCAGAACTGCTCATTGTTTACTGCCCTCTGAACTGTTCATTGTTTACTGCCCTCTGAACTGTTCATTGTTTACTGCCCTCAGAACTGTTCATTGTTTACTGCCCTCTGAACTGTTCATTGTTTACTGCCCTCTGAACTGTTCATTGTTTACTGCCCTCAGAACTGCTCATTGTTTACTGCCCTCAGAACTGCTCATTGTTTACTGCCCTCTGAACTGTTCATTTTTTACTGATCTCTGAACTGCTCATCCCATTAGCGTTCTGTCTTTTGTACTTGATTCTCGTGTTGTTGGCTTTTTTTGTTTTCATATTTTTCGTATAGATTTACGCCTTAAGAGGCAAGTGTCTTGGAGCGCAGCACCATCTTACGGGTGAACATTACACTGTTAAGAAGACGCAGCATTTCAAGTTAAATATTACCGCATTATCGCTTCCTTTTAATGCATCTCCATATTCCATCGCTATTTTTTTTGGACGTGCTGTCTCGTATTTTTTTTTTCATCGATGTTTTCTCATTTGTTTTCGGCGTTTTCATCAAGTCGCGCACGTCTCCGCTTTCCCATTCAGTGTTAACTGTAGATGGAGTCTCCCACGGTAAAGTGTTCCGTGAGTGCGTGTGTAGGAAGGCTGGTCGGTGTAGAAGAAAGACGGCAGTAAATGTAGCAATCGTGAAGCTGCCGCTTATATTTTGTTGCGTAAAACAACAGATATTGCCATCTTGGTTATTGTAGACATCGTGGTAGCGACGGTATTGGTGGTGGTCGTAGTTGTACGGAGACCTGATTCACTTTTTTTTCATTCACAAGAATTACTAGTAGAGTCCTGGTGGTCTTGAAGATAGTCCAGTGTATGTAGGCTGTGCTGCCTGTATTGGACTGCGTGTGGTCAGCACCAACAGCCTGGTTGAACAGGCCGTCAACCAGGCCTGCTGGTGCATTGACCGTTGGAATTGTATACAGATTGTGTATATGTAATATCTTTGCAAAGAGCAGGTAGCAAGCAATAACCTGTGACAAGTGAGGGTGCTTTCTGTGTCAGCGTGCATTGTCCTGCCTCTTCCCGGTTAGTGACCTCGCCGGGAGAGTTAGCATTTTAGGTAGCGCCACTCATCCTCAGTGAACATGTTACCTATAAGAAAACAGTACAATACATCCCAAATAGGTGACACGCCGTGGCCACGTTAACTCTGGCTGCTCCAACAAAAGTTGTCTGTGAGGCTGCCCTGCTGACCACTGCTGATTGTCAGCCAGTGGTGACCAGCCTGGGTAGCATCCAAATTGTGCACTGATGTTCATAGCGAAGAAGAAGTAAGTTGCACACAAAACTTTTATTGTCTTGATAAAGGTTGTGCTGCAACCTGCTTGTTTTCTTCACAGACTGAGTAGGTTATACCCCGGGAGGCTGGCTAGAAGAGAAGAAAAACAGTTGGTGTACATCTCCAGATCACTTGGTCGACGGGTAATCAACAAGGAAGCAATATAATGGACATGATTCAAATTATGGCCCAACTATAATACTGGCCGGACCAAACAAGGCTTATCTCTTCTCCATTATTTTGTTGCCTTCAACTCATAATGGAAGGGGAGTCAGGATACATTACATCCTCCACTTCATTCACCTTGCTTCCTGCCTCTTAAATTATCTTATCCACTGCATCCTCTCCCTTCCCTGCATCCTTTCCCTGTGTCTTCTCCCACCCCCGTGTCCTCTCCTTCCACTGCATCCTCTTCCTCATCAACAGTTGAAGTTGTGTTTCACAGAATATGAACAGTTTTCCTCCCCTCAGAGTATCCTTTATCATGAAGAAAGTTAAGACACATGTGCAACATCTGGCTATCTATTGTAGACGTTTCGCCCTCCAGTGGCTTTATCAATACAGATTCTAGGACATAACTTCAAGACAGTAGAACTATATACAAAAGATGAGGTAAGGAATCCCTCAGGCTTGGAGTTGAAGAGCACCGTAGTTGTGGAGATTCTTGCAGAAACTCCACAACTACGGTGCTCTTCAACAATAAAGATACCCAGATGTTGCACATGTGTCTTAACTTTCATCTTTCTTACACATCCTTTATCATACATGTGAGATACTTTATTTCATATGTGAGTGTTTTGCACATCAGGTAAAGAAACGTCCACCTGAGCTGGGTTACCTTGGTAAGGGTAAGAGGATATGGTCAGGCATGACACTGTGGGTTACCATTACCATAGGTTACCTTTCAGCAGGGCTACAGTTATCTTTCAGAATTAATTATCCCACCAGAAGTTTTTGTCTGGCTGGAGGGAACTGGGAGGGAGGCAAGGAAGGGTGGTTGTGATGTGGGTGTAAGGAGGGTGGGCTGGTGTGGGTGTGCAAAGAGTGTGGTTATGAAGGTGGTTTTCATTTTTTTATTTAGCACAATTGGATACATTTGTAGTGTGGTGCTACCTTGTTGTGTATGATAGTTGCACAGTGAGAGTACAAGCTGTGTTTCCCTGTCATATTGAGTAGTGGTGTTGGGGAGGGAGGGGGTGTTAGAGGGGAGGGTTGGGGGTATGAAGTAACAACAGATTGACCCAGTTCACCTCAGGGTCATGGTGACCTTATCTGGCACACCCTCCCTCTACCTTTAGTGTATTTTTCCACAAGTGTGTGTGTGTGTGTTATTACCTGTACATATGTACCTACATACACATTTAAGGGTCGAGTCTTGGCTCCTGCCCTTGCTTTCTGGACTACCATGACCGCCACTACAGGTTTCTAGTTTTTTTTTGGGGGGGCCTTATCGTGCCTACTCTTGAACATGTGTATTGAAAAAGTAGAAAACATGCTCACCGGGGCGCGGGGGCGTTGACCCCCGGAACTCTCTCCAGGTAAACTGCAGGTAACACATGCAGCTCCAGTGCCGCATTCATGGAAACTAAAGAAGTGTAAAATACCACTAGTCTGAGCTTTCGGTATGTTTTTGGAGAAAGTTTACATCTAAAAGTGGAGTCTTGGAGGTGTTTCAAAGTGCAGACATCACTTCTCTACACATATAAGGGGCAATAGAGCTGAAAACGTCAGTATCATTAGCACTAAAATCACACATCAACGTTCTTGAAGGTGCCGTAAGATGAAATTACTAATTTTCTGGAATAGCAGAAGGTAGGCGCGCGTCAACGTGGATTTAGAGCAGGAAGACCATGTTTGTCACAACTACTGAACTAGTATAATACAATTACTGAAGTTTTGGACCAAAACATGTAGATGTGGGCTACACCGGCTTGGCTAAGGCGGACTGAAGTCCATAAAATAAGTTGTGTCGGGAAAGTTAGCAACGTGGATATTCAGTTTTGTATGGAAGTGAACAACGAGTACTGTAGTAGTAAGTAAAACTAAATTTGGCACCAAGCCTGGCTGTGAGGGAAGGAATCTCCAGGAACTGGTCACAGGTACATCTCAGGTTGGCGAAGGTCAACTCAAAACCTGTCATAAGCAATTATGGGGAAGCTGACTAGTGCATTTTATACTACTATGTCTGGTATACCGTCTGCCAAAACAAACAAGCAGTGTTCATCACCACCAGCACAGCCACCAAGAGTGTGACGTAATGGTGACCGGAGTTTCCTGCGGGGGCAGAGTTTGCCAGTTTTTGTGATATTAAGCCTCGACACAACGGGTTCTCAGGTACTTGGAAACACACCAAGCACATGACACTAGTTACACACACCAGGTAATACACCCAACATATACCAGTAGAGATAATCAAATATATCCCTGGTTGTAGATGTAAAATTAAGAAATTAATAACAGAGGAAAGGTTACACATGAACCAGGACAAATCTCAGGGTTATTCAGATGATTGGCTACTGGAAATCATTATGAACAAATGCAAGGTTATGAAAACTGGGAATGATAAGAGAAAGTAAAGTGTAGACACTGGTGACAGTGTGCAAGCCTCACTCAGGGGGTGAGCATAGTGCCAAAACCAAGACTTGCTTTCACGAATCTCAACCAAGTCATTCACATCCCAATATACGACGTGTGTAATACATTCTTGGAGCACGAAGCACCACTCTAGAACCATCCCCTCAAAATGCATGTTGAGAGGCATGTAAGTTCCCCCGTATTCGATTAACTTTCATTGTTCCAATATAATCTACCTTGTCCATAATTACTATCGCATTTGCTTTGTCTGTTTCGTAAGGTGAAGTCCAGGAGCTTTACTTTGATAACAGTTGTTGATGTGTTATGTTACAGAAGTCTGAGCACAGCTCACACCTCTCCAACACAATTGTCATCAAAGATTTGTTAAGTTATACCATGAATTAAGTAAAGCTCCTGGACTTCACCTTACGAAACAAAGCAAATGCGACAGTAATTATGGACAATTTAGATTATAGTGGAAAAATGAGCATGTTATTAGAAGACGGGGGAACTTAACGTGCCTCTTAAGAGATTGGAGAAAGTGCAGAGGTTTGGCTACACTTTAGAGAGATGTTTAGTAAATTCATCTTCAACAATCAGAGAATTGACTGGAACAACATAAAGATGTGTCATACATTTCCTGGGAAACTGACCTAACTCGAAACCCAAATCAGTGAGTGGAAATGTTGATGGATACATTACATCGTCTTTACATCTTTACTGCTTTTGCTGCCTCTTCTCTACTCGACTGAAGAAGCTTACTGTGTAGGTACCCAAACTGTTCACTAGACTACAAATATCACAATAAAGAAAAGAAATTCTACATTTATATGAGACACAAAAAGCACAATAGCGACAAAAAGAATTCAAGAATTTGGAAAATTCCAAAATACTTTTTCTCGTATGTAAAATCTAAGTTAAAAAGGAACTTGCAGTATTTAAGGTCTAGTTAAAGGAAATTCATACACAGACGTTTCCATGGAGAGTTTCCTGCTAAAAGTAGCGGATCAGCCGAGTTGTGATGCTGAGAGAGCCTGCAGACCGCTAGCACCAACAACCTGGTGGAGCAGGCAGCCTCAGGACGATCTACGAGGGTAGAAGAACCCTGGAAATTGGAACATAACACTGGCTAAGTGGCCCAAGTACTGCGTGCTTTGATGCAGTGTGTGCAGGTTCGAATCCTGCTCTGTGGACTGAGAGAGAATGTTTCGAACAATACACAAATATAACCCGTACGTAGGAGAGGGGAGCTTGCCACGACGTTTCGGTCCGACTTGGACCATTTACAAAGTCACACTGTATTGTTCCAGTCACAGAATTGCGCTATTTTGTTCTTTATGTTTGGAACATAATGCAAAATCAGACTGTATGGGTAACACCCCCTTCCCCTCCCACCTCTTTCCAGTGGATGCCCACCCTTGGTGCTCCATGTTGACGTGCTGTGCCCCACCACCTGATACCGTTATCCAGCGTGCCCATCATCTAGTTGTCACCGTCCTTGGTATTTTGAACCTGCTTCTGTGTCTTCCATACTACTGCCCCTCCCCTCTCTGACTCTAACCTCGGCTACTCACCACACCTTTGTAGTTAACACAGTTCACACACCGTGGTCTTAGTGACGGTGTTACCTCAGTACTAACACAGCTGACACACCGTGGTCTTGGTGACGGTGTTACCTCAGTACTAACACAGCTGACACCGTGGTCTTGGTGACGGTGGTGTCTTGTAATGGCCGCCAGTTCGGTCAGTTTGCGAGGGTCCATCTGGACCGACCCTCCAACTCATCATTGACTAACTTTTATAAATTGAATAACTGGTGTCAAAGATGGTTGAGAGGATTTAATGTAGGTAAGTAGCAAGTGGTGACAGACCACGTGAAGAAAATGCATCGTGATGCCTTGTAAATGGTCCAAGTCGGACCGAAACGTCGTCGTAAGGTTTTCTCTCCTGTGACTCACGAAATCGTAATGACACAATCGCAAACAAACCATACCACGGGCGGGGATAGAACCCAGTGGCTAGCGCGTCGGTCTGGAGTTTTATGACTGATCGCGGGTTCTATCCCCTTTGATATACCTTTGAAGAGTTTCGAGAGTATCTACTCTCTGAGCCCGGCCATGGGCCAGGCTCGTCTGGTGCTTGCCTGGTCAACCAGGCTGTTGCTGCTGGAGGCCCGCTGCCCCACATATCCATCACAGCCTGGTTGATCTGGCACCTGGTGAAGATACTTGTCCAGTTTCCTCTTGAAGGCTTCTACACTGGTTCCAGCAGTGTTTCTGATATCTTCTGGTAAGATGTTGAATAGTCTGGGACCCCGGATGTTAATACAGTGCTCCCGTATTGTCCCCACCGCACCCCTGCTCCTCACTGGGTTTATTTTACACTTTCTCCCATATCTCTCACTCCAGTATGTTGTTATGGCAGTGTGCAGATTTGGGACCAGGCCCTCAAGTACTTTCCATGTATATATTATCATGTATCTCTCTCTCCTGCGCTCCAATGAGTACGTGGTATGTTTTTTTTTTCTCTAAGTGCGGGTTGTTTGTGTATTGTTCCAGCCACGGTATTGTGCCTTTTTGTTCTTTTAACATATTGAAATCGTCGTAGAGGAAGCCACGAGTTATCAAGAAAATATATAAGCTAGATTTTGCCGACGAAGAGGCTAGTTTATTGTGCACCCCATATCCATCCTGTGGAGGGGAGTGCAGGCGCATCTAACACCAGGCCTATGAACTAGGCCTAGAGGGGCTTAACAGGAGCACGTCGTGATATTTATGTAGAATTTGTTCCATCTGTTCAAAGCAAATTTAAGATATATTCTTAACATGTCTGGCGTCTTATTTTCATTAATAATATATACTTTGACATGTTGTTATATTCTCTACGTCTATATTCGTCAATAAGCTGGTGACATTAATGTAGTAGTATTGAGAAAGTGCTATTCCACACTGGCAATTTTCAAAAATAGCTAAATGGAAGGAGAAAGGCTAAACTATACTTGTTTATAAGGTAGTTTAGAGCAACGTTGTGGTATGAGAGGTGTGGTTGTGTTTACACTTTAAAAACCAAACACAGCTTACCAAATGACACCCGAGTTAAGACATTGTGAAACATTCCATATATCCTTGCTGGCTGCTGCCACGATACTTAAATATAGGTGAAGATTTGTTAGCCCCAACAAGAAGAATGTAAAGGACCGAGAGAATACCGGAAGGTAACGACACAATGCCCAAAGAATACCATGAAGTTTTTCTTAGCATTATTGGTCATGTAACTTCTAGAAGCACCGGACGTTCATAAATTAGTGAATGAGGTACACAACGAGCACGGCTGCAGTCACTGAAAGAATAGAGCCATCTGCTGGCTAACTTGACTCTTACCGGTGTTTGTATCCACACACACTGTAGGCTGGGGTGATGGGGGTCTAGTCCAGGAGAGGCAGGGTAACCACGTTTTCACAGTAAACACGGGTTTCCCCCCCTTCCCCCCCCCACACACACACACTCACTCGTGCGCACACTCGCTTGCACACTCACTCGCTCGCACTACCCTCCACAGGATGGATATGGGCTGCACAATATACTAGCCACTTCGGCGGTAAAATCTAA
This sequence comes from Cherax destructor, assembly GCA_009830355.1. Classification (NCBI taxonomy): domain Eukaryota; kingdom Metazoa; phylum Arthropoda; class Malacostraca; order Decapoda; family Parastacidae; genus Cherax; species Cherax destructor. Next base: position 38,353 of record WNWK01006494.1, read on the forward strand.
TCAGCACGCATCACAAGGAAGAGGTAAATTTTCTCTCTCTCTCTCTCTCTCTATCTCTCTCTCTCTCTCTCTCTCTTTCTCTCTCTCTCTCTCCCTCCAATAATATGGTTGCCGTGGGTTGGATCACTACTTGCTTTATCCTTGAAATCTCCTTGATGTGTCTGGTATGGGAGATCAAGTAAGCAACCTACTGATACTGTGGCGAACGTCTACACTTAACGGCCAGAGAGAATATATATATACACTCCGGTATAATGCGAAGTAGGTAGGTAAGGGGGGGGGGAGAGAAGATAAAGGGAATATCAGTTGACTGGTTGTCCTTGCACCCCGCTACGTCCAGATCTACTTTGTTGAAACTCACAAGACACCCACTCCTCACTACTGTCCCTTCTATCTCCATTTTCTTGCTCTATCTCTCCCCCTCAATCTTATTTCACACCACTGTCTCCCCTCTCCTGCTTCTTTACTGCTGCCTTCCTCTTCCCTTATATTACCTCTTAAACTTCAAAACAACTGTCTTTTCTGGATTTGTGGATTTGCTTGTTAATCTCTTTCTTCTCCTAAGCTGTTTGTATTATTTATCCTCTTTAGTGTTCTGCACTTTGCATAGAAAAAATCTCTCTTCCCTAGTCCTCTCCCTCCTGGCCTCACCTTGATGGTCCCGTCCACCGGGATGCCTTCATGCTGGTTAATCACTCTTGATCCAAGGTGGATATCTTCACACCCTCCTGTTAACCTGTGGCAGCGTCAGTGAGACGAGAATTTTGGGTGGTTTTAAAAATAGGTTGGATGGGTCCACAAGTGCGTGTGAATTGGACCTTCCTTATTTGGGTCATTTGCAGTCTTTCGTTATTTTCTTAAAACAACCTAATAGGCTACTACTTGGTAACTACCTCCTTTATACCTGTTAGAGACTTTTAGAAGTATCAAGGGGCTCAGAGAGTAGATAAACTCTCGAAACTCTTCAAAGGTATATCAAAGGTATGTTCACAAAGGCTTCCACCTACTTGAAAGTGTCGGTTCATGTGAGTCAACAAATATATAACACACTTATAACTTGTTTGAACCTGTTTTCTGTTAAAACTTGAGTGTAGGTCTGTCAAAGGTGAAGAATGATACACTGGTCAATTAAACCATACCACGGGTGGGGGTTAGAACCCGCGATCAGAGAGTCTCAAAACTCCGGACCGTCGCGTAAGCCACTGGGCCAGCTAGCTTCAATAAGATTCATCTAACTAGGTATATTTCTACACCATAGGAGGGTTAGCATAGGCACCACTGTGTCCACAAATGCTGTGTCTCCCGCTAGCGGGAGATTCGTCTGTAAAAACTTGCATTTGTGGACACAGTGGTGCCTATGCTAACCTTCCTATGGTGTAGAAATATACCTAGGTGGGTGAATCTTATTGAAGCTAGCTGGCCCAGTGGCTAACGCGACGGTCTGGAGTTTTGAGGCGCTCTGACCGCGGGTTCTAACCCCCACCCGTGGTATGGTTTGTTTGCAATCGTGTCATTACGATTTCGTGAGAGTGGTGAGTTGTTGTCCCGTAGTGAGGGGGAGGAGGTTGGTCGCTTCCAGGTGTGCCTGATGTCCAGTAAATATAACATGTATATGGACCTCCAAGACCCTTGCCACAGTGTCATGTACAATTACATTGTCTTTTTCAAGAAGTAAGTTTTTGAACTTGAAAAAAAATGGGTGAGTAATTTTTTGTATTTTTTCAAGTGTTTTTTTTAAACCCAGGTGGGGAGGAGTGGGTTACCCACTTAAATAGGCCATGAAACTAAAACAATTCACGAGGGGAAAAAGAAAATCCAGAATTGTCCTTGTCCTTGTCCACTGAGGATGAACAGTGAGAGAGAATGAGAACACTGTACTAGTTCATGTTTACCTCTAACACTTAATGTCATAAATGTGGATTTGTTACATAGTTTTTACCTTGGGTGTTTTATTGAGTACTTACACTCAACAGTGTGGTCAAAGTCTTCGAAATGAAATGTGTAGGTAACTCTTTAAGATTCAAGCGATATTCTAGACTCCATAAAAGAAAAATAGGAAAGATCTTGCCCCACTTAACAAACAAATCAGCAGAGCCATGATGTAAACTGCGGACCAGTGGGACAGAACACAAGTTGAGAGGCTGATGAGAGGTTAGTAATTTATGGAAAGATATACCCTCTGTTATCTTAATTTATAGACCCTCTGTTCTTCTATTAATTCAGTTTAGCTAAATGACCAGAGTCCCTCAACCCCTCCTCAGCCCTCTCAGTTATACCTATAGTAACCCCCCCCCCTCATCCCCCCGTCCTCACCGTGTTTTAATTACTGCTCTCCATTACATCTCCACAGGGTCCAGTCTCGTCTCACACCCATTTGGTCCGATGTTTGTGAGAACGTTGTAATAGCTGGCAGAAACAGTCTGGGTTGACCAGATAGTAAAATAATGAAGTCTTGCCTCAGGTCGGGCTTGGACAAGTCTTGAACTCGTTCACAAGATGTGTTAAGATACTAGAAGGTACTAGAACATGGTTAACATGTTTTCTAGCAGCTAGCTGCTCGTTGTTTATATGCAGACTTTACTATCAGTGTTTGAGAGACAAGTCCACGGGAACCAAATTTGTTTGTGACAGTCTTGATGGGAGAGGTCGAGGGTTCATGGCTTCGTATAGTCTTCCTCGTCATCTTGTGTAAAGAAGGGGGGGGGGGAAGGTGCAAGATGTGTTACGTGAGGTGACTGTCTTAGTGGTAGTAAAATGGCAGACGACGCCACGCTGGTATGGATCACCTTGTAACATCTCGTTCTCTTGTGTCCAGGAGGTCGCTAGGTCACCCCGGCCGCCTCATCTCCTACATAAGGTGAATATTTTACTGCCAGTACAAAGCAGCAACAGTTTGCTTGATCAGAAGTCGACGGGGAAGTGGGATTGAGAGAGTAGGAACTCTGAAAACTGTTTACAGGTAAAGGAGTCGAGGTCGTACTAGAGCCGAGGACTCGACCACATGAACTATATCTGTCTGCAGTGACCTTGTGAAATCAAGGTCACGAGTTTTACAATATTGTGGATGATGGTAATGTAGTGTTGAGGAAGCTGCTGTATGTCCTTGTGTAGGTCGTTATTGATCAACACGCAACACAACATTTTTACCTCGCCAATAAATTAACAGCAAACACTGTGGTCTGGATCACCTTGTAACATCCGCCCACTGATTGCCACTAACCCTCCCCCTCTTAATCCCCGCACCCCTTCTACCCTCCCTCCTTATTTTTCCTCATCTCGCCCCTTTCCCTCTCACCAGTTTCCCTAGCACATTTCCGTTAGCCTATTTTCCTTTTCTCTATCCTAGCTTTTCCGTCCCCTCCTAACCACTTTCCGTCGTTCCTTCTCTTTGCGCTTCCTTTTTCCCTCCTTATTACCCTTCCCTTTACCCTTTTTCCCTACTCCTTTCTATAGGTATTGACAAAGATACCAATATATAAGACAACTGCAGACATGTGGAAGTATTCCAGTAGTAAGTCAGAGGGTAGTCGTGCAGTGCGTAGTCCCTCGTGCTGGTGTTGATTAAAACAGTGGTGAGGCGCGGCCTCCACGCTGAAGATTCCCTGTGTCTGTAGTCTCACTAGTGGCATCCATTAGTGGGCCTCTTAACGGGGTGGGGCATGCAACACTGGCCACCTTCAGAGTGGGACATGCAACACTGGCCACCTTCAGAGTGGGACATGTAACACTAGCCATCTTCAGAGTGGGACATGTAACACTAGCCATCTTCAGAGTGGTATATGCAACACACACTGGCCACTATCACTGCCACCAAAACACACACACACGGGTTGCAGAACAATCTTGTATGAGAATAACGTTGCACTCCCTGTAGAGCAGTGATTCTCAACCAGGGGAAAATTTTCCCCTTGGGGGTAAAAAATTACATGGCAAGGGGTAAATATTTGTGTGTTATTTTTGTGCAAAACCTGAATCATTTATATTTTTCTGACCTTGTTGTGTTTCTGTCCGTCAATGATGGCGAAATATATCAAGCCGAGGGGGTTAATGATGGAGGAAACAGTCTGAATGATCAAGAAAGCAACCAGGAGGCTTGGTAGATGGCTGGGGCGTGAGGAGGATGACCTCCGTCCTACCAGAACCACCAACATGAAAGCTCTCACAACACCGCCATCTTGAGATGCCAGCAGAGGCAACCAGGCTACAGCGATGGGCTTTGAAGCAATGTTGTATACATTAGCATTGTGCTGCTATCCTCTTATATATGATTTGTACACATTGAGAGTAAAAGGTGTGTCATCGTAAGGTGGGAGACTTCAGTGGGACAATAATGATGTCAGTATTCGAGCCATAGTTCAGCAGCAAAGGTCTCGTTTCAGCAGTGAGTCATGCGGACGTTATGAAGTAAGTTTTCAGTGTTAGGTTGGTAAATGAAACACACTAGAGAGAGAAGTTGTGGAAGTAAACACTGTACACACTCTCAAGATAAAGTAGTATCGCAACCTGGAGGCCAGAAATCAGTGAAGCTGATGGATAGGAGAAAAGGCGGGGCCAGGAGCTATGACTCGACCCCTGCACACACAACTGATTACGTAGGAGGGGCGGGGGGAGGCCCCGTCCCCATACGTACACCGATCAAAGATGAGGGGGGATGTCATCGCCCTTGTAGCCCATCCTCACGTCAGGCTGCTTGGATTGATAGCTTGATCAATCAGGCTGTTGGTGTAAGCAGCATGCTGTTAAACGTAGTCACCACAGGCTGTTGATGGGGAGGCGACAGTGGGTTATGGGTGGTTGAATCTTACCCGCTGGGGAGAGCGAGGAGGGGGGAGCAACTCCCTAAATAGTGATTGTTGGTGTGCAGTAGAGCGTGAGTTAAAAGGGGAAGGGTAGAGGGTGGGGTAATTGATGAAGGATGAGGCACTGAGCTCAGGGGTTGACAGAGGCCATAGCAGGGCAGGGAGGTAAAGCAGGGGAGAAGATAAGGTGGTAGGGAGATGAAGGATTATGGAGGGAGGGAGGGAGGATGGATGGTAGCAAAGAGTGTCAAAACCAGAAGACATAGCATCTTTTTTGGATGTATATGCACATTTTGTCCTGGGTAAAATGTAGATATACATAACTCATCAAACCACATGTGAAGAGAAGTGGAAAAGCACAAGGTGCTCTACATATTATATTCTCCGTGCTATATATATATTATATATATATATATATATATATATATATATATATATATATATATATATATATATATATATATATATATATATATATATATATAAACACACACACACAATTGTCATCAAAGATTTGTTAAGTTATACCATGAATTAAGTAAAGCTCCTGGACTTCACCTTACGAAACAAAGCAAATGTGATAGTAATTATGTACAAGGTAGATTATAGTGGAAAAATAAACATATTAGGAGACGGGGAAACTGACGTGCCCCTTAACCCTCCGTCAGAACTAGAAGTTAACCTGTAGCAGTAAGGTGTCTCCTCCTTGAATGCAGTTGACTGGCAGAGAGACAACATGCTCACTGGAGACAAACAAAACAGACACTGGCGTAGAAAAAAAAACATTAACTTATTCCTACATGAAAAGGTTGGTAAATTGGTAAAGGAAAGCACTTTGAAATTGGCTGAATACAACCTTGATCTGTTTGTGTCAGGCATTAGATATACATGTACAAGTGGATATGTTGACATGAACGTTGACAAGCACATTCACGTAGTAATTTACTTGGTAAACAAACATGTAGTCAGGTTTAGGCTCGTATGCACCAACATTTAGCAGTTTTTCATTATACACACACAATAACAGAGCTAAATTCTAAGCATGTTAGCCAGCTCTAGTGGCACTTTCTTCAACACTGTTCTTGACTCTAGATATGTGCATACAACGTGCAAAACAACCACGGGGGAAGCGCCTTTGCCCTCCCTGTGATCGTATTTGCCTGAACCACCACCTCTTTTCTGCAACATTGCTAGCTCCTGATAATGTTTTGATTGCAACACGAAAGGCCTAGAACTATCATTCAACTCCCCCTCGTGGTTGTTTTGCATCTTGTATCGCTTGTTCGCGTAGTACACACACAGCGTATGTGTGTGTGTTTATGTTCTGGATGGTGGAATTATAAACAAGGTAAAAGAGAGGGAAGGTGAGGACGCAAGTGACTCACAGGGTCGTCAGGAAATCATTTTACTCTCACGAGGTTGGTTAGTAAGAGGAAGGATGTGAGTGAGGAAGTAGGTTCCAGACGCTATTAACAAGGTAGGATAGGCTCTATCAGACCAGGACGAATTGAGACAATGAGCCAGGAGCTGGATCCCATCTAACGTAACCGTGTGTGTGTATGCGCGCGCGCGCACACACGCACACAGTTATTTCTTCAGTCAGAGTGGTCGGGAAGTGGAATAGTTTGGGAAGCGATGTAGTGGAGGCAGGTTCCATTCATAGCTTTAAGAAGAGGTATGATAAAGAACATGACGCAGGGAGAGTGACCCAGTAGCGGCCAGTGAAGAGGCGGGGCCAGGAGCTATGACTCGACCCCTGCAACCACAACTAGGTGAGTACACACACACACACACACACACGTACGTACGTACGTACGTTAGGAAGTATTTCTTCAGCCAAATAGTTGTCAGACAGTTGAATAGTCTGGAAAGTGAGGTGGTGGAGGCAGGATCCATGCATAGCTTTAAGAAGAGGTACGATAAAGCTCATGGAGCAGGAAGAGGCGGGGCCAGGAACTGTGACTCGATCCCTGCAACCACAACTAGGTGAGTGTGCGCGCGCGCGCACACACACACGCCCCGATGGCATGGTGGCTAGCGCTCTTGCTTCACGCACGGAGGGCCCGGGTTCAATTCCCGGCGGGGCCGAAATGCATTTCGAAGTGTTTCGTTACACACACACACACACACACATATTTATACAACAGGCCTAGTGTCTAATCGACATGTGCCTAGGACAAAATGGTAACTAACACACACACACACACAAAAAAAAACTCCCTTCCCCCCCCCCTCTTCCCTTCCTTTCTATCAAATGGCTTATTACATCAAGTATGAGATAGACATGAATTAAAATTAAATAAAACAATCACGTAACCACTTCAAGCACATTCATAGATTTTTATATCAAAACACAAAATCCTTTAAGAAGCAGTTCATAATGCAAGTGAAACTCACCCTTAAACACATACCAACACGGAGGTTGCTGCTGCTTAAGCGCACTCTGAAGCTTGATGTGGGTCAAGATATACAACCAAACTAGGCCCTGAGGTGAGGGGTTTGCACTGAGACCAAACTAGGCCCTGAGGTGGGGGATTTGCACTGAGACCAAACTAGGTCCTGAGGTGAGGGGTTTGCACTGAGACCAAACTAGGCCCTGAGGTGGGGGGTTTGCACTGAGACCAAACTAGGCCCTGAGGTGGGGGGTTTGCACTGAGACCAAACTAGGTCCTGAGGTGAGGGGTTTGCACTGAGACCAAACTAGGCCCTGAGGTGGGGGGTTCGCACTGAGACCAAACTAGGCCCTGAGGTGAGGGGTTTGCACTGAGACCAAACTAGGCCCTGAGGTGGGGGGTTTGCACTGAGACCAAACTAGGCCCTGAGGTGGGGGGTTTGCACTGAGACCAAACTAGGCCCTGAGGTGGGGGTTTGCACTGAGACCAAACTAGGCCCTGAGGTGGGGGTTTGCACTGAGACCAAACTAGGCCCTGAGGTGGGGGTTTGCACTGAGACCAAACTAGGCCCTGAGGTGAGGGGTTTGCACTGAGACCAAACTAGGCCCTGAGGTGGGGGTTTGCACTGAGACCAAACTAGGCCCTGAGGTGGGGGGTTTGCACTGAGACCAAACTAGGCCCTGAGGTGGGGGATTTGCACTGAGAAGACTAAATGAAATACACCGGTACCAACATGTTCGATCTTCAACCAGATCGAAGATGATATGAAACTTAAGTTGTAATACATTACAAGGTAGGACGGATGGGTACGTCTATCTTAGACTGGCACTTTCCTTCCCCTCCCCTCCCCTCCCCTCCCCCCCCTCCCCTCCCCTCCCCGGCTCTCCGGTCTGAAGGTTTAACCTGTGTTAGTTGAGAATAATGTATTGTTTGGCTGGTGTTGTGTTGCTACTGTTTCTGTATGTTGTTGGTGTCCAGCGTGAGGGGAAAGGGAAGGAGGAAGTAAAACAGGAAAAGGGGAGAAATATATAGAAGAGGCGATGATTAGATCCGTATCCATTATTTTCTAACCATCTTTTATGCTGCTACTGCTGGTTCTTCTTTTCATTTAGTCGTAAAATATTTTCCAGAATGATGTTGGGGGTGTCATGTTTTCAGGAGGTGCTGGTGTGGCACCGGTGAGGGGAGGGTATGATATCAGGAGGTGCTGGTGTGGCACTGGTAAGGGGAGGGTATGATATCAGGAGGTGCTGGTGTGGCACTGGTAAGGGGCGGGTATGATATCAGGAGGTGCTGGTGTGGCACAGGTAAGGGGAGGGTATGATGTGGGTGGCACCTCACATGACCTGGCTAAGGTTTTCCCCACAGTATTTTACATCCAGGACTTTTCTCGTGTAATTAAATTTGCAAGCTATGCTTGGTCATGTAACCTCAGCTCGCTCCAGAGACCAGTTCCCTATCTTTGGTATACATGTTAACGTCCCCCGTCCTTCATATGCGATATAGGGACATTGATCATAGCACCGTATTATCCTTTGCAGTCGATACTAGAATCTGTATTGAGTGGCATCCGTTGAGGACACAGCTGACATAAACAAAGTCTTCCAGTAGGCCACTGACAAGAATCCTCCTATGATGTTCATTGAAGACAAGATTCCGTTATACCGATGAGGGACGATTGAGTAGTAGAAGTGTGGTAGGAGTACGAGGGTGGTAGTAGTAGTAGATGTCTGGTGGAGGTAGGGAAGGTAGTAGACAGCTTGTAGAGATAGCGTGTATGTTCAGCTGGTCGACAGGTTTAGGGAGGGAACGGGTATAATCTCACCTTTTCATCTTGAATGATTGATTTCGTGCTCATGGAAGACAGATACCAGATTGAGTTATTTGCCTGGAGGCTACCTACACCTACTTTCCTTCATACCTCAATTTTCCCACCAGTTTTACCTCTCGTGCATTGGTATACCTGGAGAGGGTTTCGGGGGTCAACGCCCCCGCGGCCCGGTCTGAGACCAGGTAGATATATCTTTGAATTAGCGTGTTGTGTAACTATATATTTTGTAGCAGACTAGCTTAACCAGATACCCAGGCCTTGCTACAGTGTATCACCTTACTAAAGCCTCCCAACTCAAGCGGACACATCTCACCACGTCATGCACGGAACCCATCATGTGATGGAATATCACATGAAAATAGGATTACCTTTTTTCGAAGCTATCAGAGTAGACTAGTGCTGCACTGATGTACTAATGTTTTTTAAGTGTGAAAAAACTGTACGGTCCGATCAATTATTTTGTTGCTACTCTCGCCCCTCTGATACAATATATATTTTGAATGTTATCGTTCAGCTCTCAACCGCCGAGACCTGGGAAGGTCTCGCCAGACATATGTCAGAGTTATTTTATATCGGTAAGTCATGTAGGTCCGTTACGTATATAAAAACTCACAAAACGTGACCTTGCTGCCACAATGTTTTGTCTAACCTCTCAGTATGTCACTTTTATATTTTGTACACAAACATATTATCTGCCTCACCGTCTGCCTTCTTTTCCTCGTGCAAAATTTTAATGGGAAATCTACGAGCATTTTGAGTGTATTATGTAGTTCCTGCATTATTGTATGTTCCGTATTCATTGTATTAAGAGTGTGTGCGTGTTATGTAGCGTCATCAATAGTACAATGACTTAGAGAAGGTTGACATACCTAGGATCGATTATGACGGTTCTTGTACCCTCGCAGCCCGGCTAGGGACCAGAGTTCCTTATTGACTATTGTTGCTAGTAGACATCACAGCCTGGCTAATCTGTTAGTAATTCTTTCGTGTTTCTCTTACATTGAGTTATTTCTTAAAGCCCATACTGCACCCTCGCTTTCTTTTCAATTTTGTTCCATGGTTTGGATGGCTTTAAAAATGGACTGGAGTGGACACTTGATCATGCTTCTGTCCGTCTTAAACCTTTTTTTAATTGACGAGTGGCTGGGTGTGAGTAGGACCTACCTGCCTTATGTTCTTGTGATTGTAAATAACACCGAGATGAATGATCACGAGTGACGACCAGTGTCAGTAATAAGAGTTGAGTGTGTAGAAGCATTTATGTTGTTGCAACACCTCGTGAGAGCTGCTGCTCCCCCTTGTATTCTTCTTGCTCAACGTTGATTATGAACACACAAGCTACTTCACCTCCATCACCAACTACATAGTAGACACCACCAAGGCAACTACTGCCCGCCTATTATATGAGTGTAAAACGGTAGTTTGTAAGATGTTTTACACTTTGACAGGATTGTTGTTTCTTCCTGTCTCGTGGACATCTAAGTAAAGAGTTAAATCTAACACGCTTATGTTTTAATTCACTACACTTTACTCTGTTGTACTAATCTATTTGGGGTTGCGGGGGGCCGTTTCATAGCTCCTGGCCTCGCCACTCTGCTGGCCCCTACTGAGTTTCCTTTCTTCTGGCTGCATGACCTCTGTCGTATCTGTTCTTAAAACTATGTATGAATCCTGCCTCTACCATTTCACTGTCTAGGTCATTCCTCTTCCTGACCACTCTAAAGCTAAAAAAGTGTTTCCTAACATCACTGTGACTTGTGTGTTTTTAGCTTCCAGCTTCTCCCTCGTGTACCTGAGACCCATCGTTCGAATATACACTCACCGTTCATCCCAACAATACTTCTCAGTATTTTGTACGATGTAATCATGTCGCTCCTGCTTTTTATCCTGTAATGTCATCAGGTTTAGCCCCTTGAGGCTCTCCTCATAGCTCATTCCTCTTAGCTTCAAAATTAATCTCTACAAACCTTTGCACATTTTCCAACCGCTTGATATATTTTCATCGGATGTGGGTTCCATACAGGTGCTGCATATTCTAAGATGGGCCTGACAAATGTCGTATATAGTGTCGTGATATGCTGGGAACTATGTTCACCCCGAGGGAAGCTGGCAGTCTTTGTTCCCCCTAGCTAGTATTCTGTTTTCTGATTTTCATATCTTTGATTTACTGGGATTAAAGTCTAACAACCACTTGTCAGACCATTCCTGCAACTTGTCCAGATCTTTGTAGTCTCTCCTGGTCTGCTCATGTTTGTCTCTTCGTTAGTTTCACGTTATTTGTGTACAGGGACACCTCTGACTCGATTTCTTGCTATGTGATTTACATACACAAGACTTAGGTTTCTTGTGTTATTCCTGTAATCTGCTTCAGATAAAGAGGCATAATCTCACACTAACATTAAAGTAATCTCTAAAATAAGGATTAAAGTAGATTCAGTATATACACTGAGATGTATATACCCTGCACCGCATAATGTAGACCAATCTGGATAATGATACAAAACAGTGGCAGCTGCCACTGTTAGTGGGAACCACGGAGTTGATAACTATGAACCACAATGAATCTAATGTTTCGTTCACTGCTGAACACACCACTGGATTGCTAAACCTCCTTGTGAGCGATATATATCGTAGCAAGCTTCCTGGTGCAGGGCTTGTGGTCTCTTGCTGACCATAGACCTCGACTCTTGCCGCCCCCCACTCCTATAAGAAGACATCTACTAACAAACCCTTGTCTTCGTGACGTGTGTGGTGCGCACGTATGGCTGCGTGACACAAGTTTCAACAGCTTCCTTGACTAGCAGAGCCTCCGGGTGTAGAAGTGATCTGGCTGACAGTGTAGTGTTGGCAGCAGTGTCTCAGATAATAGTGTCTGCTCGAATGACTTGCGCTCTTCACTGCATAGTTCCACATCATGTCGTGGATATCAACAATTTTTTTTTTTTTACTGGAGCAGAGGTGACATTGGAGTTTCATTTTTGTGCGCACGTATTAAATGTAAGACTACCAGGCGGGTGTTACAGAACGTTCTAGGCAATTCACGTAAATGTGCATATTTGTAACATTTATATAGACTACGTTTCGCTCGCCAGGAGCTTTCTCGAGCCTCGACAGAATTCCTGGCGAGCAAAATGTTGCCTGAATCAATATTCAGACATTGTAAATGTGTTCATTAATCTGAACTGGATATCACAATCATTCTCTGACGAACCATACCACGGGTGAGGTGTTATTCTCTGACGAACCATACCACGGGTGAGGTGTTATTCTCTGACGAACCATACCACGGGTGAGGTGTTATTCTCTGACGAACCATACCACGGGTGAGGTGTTATTCTCTGACGAACCATACCACGGGTGAGGTGTTATTCTCTGACGAACCATACCACGGGTGAGGTGTTATTCTCTGACGAACCATACCACGGGTGAGGTGTTATTCTCTGACGAACCATACCACGGGTGAGGTGTTATTCTCTGACGAACCATACCACGGGTGAGGTGTTATTCTCTGACGAACCATACCACGGGTGAGGTGTTATTCTCTGACGAACCATACCACGGGTGAGGTGTTATTCTCTGACGAACCATACCACGGGTGAGGTGTTATTCTCTGACGAACCATACCACGGGTGAGGTGTTATTCTCTGACGAACCATACCACGGGTGAGGTGTTATTCTCTGACGAACCATACCACGGGTGAGGTGTTATTCTCTGACGAACCATACCACGGGTGAGGTGTTATTCTCTGACGAACCATACCACGGGTGGGGTGTTATTCTCTGACGGTCTGTGAATTAGACTTATCCCGTTGACCGGTTATGTCGTAGAGTGATTTTAAACTCTTAGGAAAATTGTCAGTAGAACCTTGAATACTTTGAAGGCCGAAGTTGACAAGTTCTTAACAACTTGGCTTTGGTGCTAACGTTGGACTGCATGAAGCAAGCACCAACAGCATCACTGATCAAGACACTAACAGGGAGGCCATAGGGGCGATTATCCCCGGAACTTATGACCACCTCTTTTCTGCAACATTACAAGCTCCTGATTCAACTTCCCTACCCCCGTGGTTTGAAGTCTTTGGGTCTTGGTGAACAACACACAAAAACTTTTGCAATTGTTTTTGTTTAGCTAAATTGCATACATCAGCAGTGTGTCACTACCCTATTGCATATGATAGTTACACAGTGGGAACAAATGTGAATGTTATTCCCTGTAATGTTCCATCATGCAGGATGGGTCTCATGCATCATGCAGGATGGGTCTCATGCATCATGCAGGATGGGTCTCATGCATCATGCAGGATGGGTCTCATCCATCATGCAGGATGGGTCTCATCCATCATGCAGGATGGGTCTCATCCATCATGCAGGATGGGTCTCATGCATCATGCAGGATGGGTCTCATGCATCATGCAGGATGGGTCTCATCCATCATGCAGGATGGGTCTCATGCAGTGTATGCCAGACTAAGCTGGGACACTTCACTAGGGTAATGAGGACGTCGTCAAGTATTCCAGGTTTCGTCAGTGGCACTTTAGTCTACGGATTTTGTGTGCCTAGTTTCAGTGCATTTAAATTCGTGTCCAATAAACAGGTGATTGTTGTCAAGGTTGATCAATATTGATCATATTGCAAGTGTTCCATTATTTTTTTTACGGAAGGTCACAGTAATAATAAAAGTAGCAGAAAGTAATGGTAAAAAGTATCAGTTCAGCAGCCGTGAATTTGGTTTAGGTAAGTTTAAAGTAAATTCACAGCAAGTGAGTTTTCTCTCCATTGTATTGTTGCTTTTATTATTGTGATATTCTTTATTATTAATACTTTTATTATTACTGTTTGATACTTTGTAAAAAATAAAGAAAGACGTGTAATGTGATTTACGTTGGTTAGCCTTTAATAACTGTAATGTAATCAGTAAAACCTACGGTTAATATTTATTGATGACATTGTGGTTATTGATGACATTGTGGTTATTGATGACATTGTGGTTATTGATGACAATAAGTTGTTTAAAGCGAGGGACGGAACACGTCAAGAAGACTTAAGATAAGGGTTATTATAGGAGGGAATTCTCCCCAGACCAATATTAATTTATGTACATTGTTTAATAGTTGTAGTTTGCGACTTTTGTAAGGTAAATGAACATCACCATGGTTCTTGTCCGGGATTAGTCCTGCTTCCTGCCCATATTACTCTGGTAGTTGGTGCTGACAACACTCACTCCAACGTAGACACCACAGCCTGGCTGATCACTTGTTTGCAGAAACCCGTCAAGTTTATTGTTGTTGTTATTATTATTATTTCCCCATTTTAAGACGACCTCAATATATTGGTGGTGTACCTCGTCTTAACGATAATTTACAGAGGTAGAACTTGGGTAAAATTGAATTAAGTCAACTTTCTTGGTGGTATTAATATTACGGTGTGTTTTGTGCGGTTGTGCAGTGATGTCGTGGCTTTGTGTACGTGTGTTACTCACGAGTCTTGTTGATCATGTTGATGCTGCAACCAGATGCCTGAGCTGGCAATATATTATATTCTGATATTTTGGCTCTTCAGTGATGGCGGCGGGTGGTTGTGCTGTAAACTTGTGGCTTCATCTCCTGGTCTCCATCACGCCCACTAAACACTTGTTAATGGTACTACGCTCTCAAGTGCGCTCTTAGTTATGGAGTTTTTAATTAAAACTGGTGAGTGTGTGTGTGTACTCACCTAGTGGTTGCAGGGGTCGAGTTACAGCTCCTAGCCCCGACTCTTCACTGGTCGCTACTAGGTCACCCTTCCTGCTCCATGAGCTTTATCATACCTCTTTTTAAAGCTATGTATGGATCCTGCCTCCACTACATCACTTCCCAGACTATTCCACTTCCTGACAACTCTGTGACTGAAGAAATACTTCCTAATATCCCTGTGATTCATCTGAGTCTTCAGCTTCCAACTGTGACTCCTTGTTGCTGTGTCCCATCTCTGGAACATGCTGTCTCTGTCCACCTTGTCGATTCATCTCGGTATTTTATGTCGTTATCATGTCCCCCCTATCTCTCCTGTTCTACAGTGTCGTCAGGTCGATTTCCCTTAACCTCTCCTCGTAGGACATACCCCTTAGCTCCGGGACTAGTCTTGTTGCAAACCTTTGCACTTTCTCTAGTTTCCTTACGTGCTTGGCTACGTGTGGGTTCCAAAATGGTGCTGCATACTCCAATATGGGCCTAACGTACACAGTGTACAGGGTCCTGAACAATTCCGTATTAAGATGTCGGAATGCTGTTCTTAGGTTTGCTAGGCGCCCGTATGCTGCTGCAGTTAGTTGGTTGATGTGCGCCTCAGATGTGCCCGGTGTTATACTACCCCAAGATCTTTTTCCTTTGGTGAGATTTGTAGTCTCTGGCCCCCTAGACTGTACTCCGTCTGCGGTCTTTGCCCTTCCCCAATCTTCATGACTTTGCACTTGGTGGGGTTGAACTCCAGGAGCCAATTGCTGGATCAGGGCTGCAGCCTGTCCAGATCCCTTTGTAGTTCTGCCTGGTCCTCGTCCGATTGAATTCTTCTCATCAACTTCACATTTGCAAACAGGAACACTTCTGAGTCTATTCCTTCCGTCATGTCGTTCACACATACCAGAAACAGCACCGGTCCTAGGACTGACCCCTGTGGAACCCCACTCGTCACAGGCGCCCACTCTGACACCTCGCCACGTACCATGACTCGCTGTTGTCTTCCTGACAGGCATTCCCTGATCCATTGCAGTGCCTTCCCTGTTATCCCTGCCTGGTCCTCCAGCTTTTGCATTAATCTCTTGTGTGGAACTGTGTCAAACGCCTTCTTACAGTCCAAGAAATTACAATCTACCCACCCCTCTCTCTCTCTTGTCTTACTGCTGTCACCCTGTCATAGAACTCCAGTAGGTTTATGACACAGGATTTCCCATCCCTGAAACCGTGCTGGCTGTCGTTGATAAGCTCATTCCTTACTATGTGCTCCACCACTCTTCTGATAATCTTCTCCATGACTTTGCATACCATAGATGTCAGTGACACAGGTCTGTAGTTTAATGCTTCGTGTCTGTCTCCTTTTTTTAAAAATGGGGACTACATTTGCTGTCTTTCATACCTCAGGTAGTCGCCCTGTTTCGATAGATGTTGTTAGTGGTACACACAGCGTGTGTGTTCTTAACTATTTGTTTGCAGAGGTCGATTCATAGCTCCTGGCTCTCCCCATGCTCCATAAGCTTTTAGTAAGTAAGTAAGTTTATTCAGGTATACACAAATACAGTTACATAGATTATCATTGATAGCAGCATATGTGTAGAGCACCTAGGATAACCCAAAAAAGTCAGTGACTTATTTCCATTGGGGTCCTTTTAATACCTTATTATACTGTGAAGAAGATAATATCTTATTATACTATAAATGAGATATACTTTATCGTACCTCTTCTTAAAGCTGTGTTGGATCCTGCCTCCACTACATCACTCTCCAGACTGTTCCATTTCCTGACAACTCTAATTGAAGAAGTACTTCCTAACATCCCTCAGACTCATCTGAGTTTTCAGCTTCCAGTTGTGACCCCTTGTTGCTGTGTCCCATCTATGAAACATTCTGTCTCTATCCACCTTGTAAATTCCTCTCAGTATTTTATATGTCGTTATCATGGGCCCCCTCCCCTATCTCTCCTGTCCCCAAGTGGCGTCAGGTTGATTTCTCTTAACCTCTCCTTGTAGGACAAACCCATCAGCTCCGGAACTAGTCTTGTTGCTAACCTTTGTACTTATTGCTAACCTTTGTACGTAATCTAATTTCTTGATATGTTTGACCAGGTGTGGGTTCCATACTGGTGCTGCATACTCCAATATGGGCCTGAAGTGTACGGTGTACAATTTCATGACTTAGATGTCGAAACTCTATTCTCAGGTTTGCCAGGCGCCCATATGCTGCAGCAGTTATTTGGTTGATGTGTGCCTCAGGAGATGTGCTCGGTATGATGCTCACCCCAAGATCCTTTTCCTTGAATGAGTTTTGCAGCTTTTGACTTCTTAGGCAGTACTCCGTCTGCAGTCTTCTTTGTAACCTTCCCCAAGCTTCATAACTTTGCACTTGCTGGAGTTAAATTCCAGGAGCCATTTGTCGGACCAGGCTTACAGCCTGTCCAGATCCCCTTGTAGGCTTACCTGATCCTCGTCCACTTGTATTCTCCTCATTAACTTCACATCGTCTGTGAACAGGGACACCTGAATCTATCCCTTCCGTCATGTCATTCACATATAAGAAACAGCACCGGACTTAGGACTGACCTTTGTGGAACCCCACTCGACACATGTACCCACTCTGACACCTCGTGTCGTACCAACACATGTTCTTTCCTTCCTTTCCCTGCTATTCGTGGCTGCTGCTCTAGTGTTGTGTGAAAGCAAGGTGGGGAATGGCTCTTGCATTCTCCTCCCTCTGCTCTTTGACGATGTTTTCCATTGTCTTGTTCACGTCTCCCAGGTCTGGCTGACCTATCTTCAAAACCATCCTGTGTGCTCCAATATGACAGGGAAACACCTTATATTCCCATTATGTAACTATCTAGAATAGGGTAGTCACCGACTGCGTGTGTGTATATATATAAACTTTATTTCAAGACAAAATACATTGACAAGAATACAATAGGGAGTAAAACAACATAGATAACAAGTCAAGAGCTACATGTCAAATATTTCGCCCAGCTCCCCGGCCGTGGGCCGCGTTCCCAGAATGCTGCAGGCATTTCCCCTCTGGATCGCAACACTGAGTCTCTGAAAGAGGAAGCTGGCCGCCCTGTGGTCCTTGGTTTCTATGATAAGTTTTTCACCCAGCTCTTTGATAAACTTTAGAGCACACTTGCCCCATGCTCCAAGGGTCTCCGACCCTATTGGGATGAAGTTATAGCAAGGGGGAAGGCCTTCATATTTGCGAGTCTTCTGGATATATATATATATATATATATATATATATATATATATATATATATATATATATATATATATATATATATATATATTTTCCTCTAGTTTATTGGTGTCGTACAGGGGCGAAACACAACACTTATACATTATTTGCCCTTGGATAATATCAGGTGGGTGACGTAGTTGATGTGTTATAGCACTGGTAGTGTGTGTTATGTGAGGTAGGTGTGTGGGGGTAGCAGTACCTCGATGAGCACAAGGCTTGGAATACCAGTGCACCGTCTGCCTTCCTCCTGAATACCTGATAGTGGTTCTAGGTATCATCGCTCCCGCTACCCGGTCTGCCCGCTCGGTGTTCATGTTCACTGCACGTAATATGACGTACGAGCCGCCGCCGCCGCCGCCGCACCCTGCCTTATAATTACCGTCGGTTCTCTTATAGGTTAAAGTAACCCAACATAGCCTGGACTATCCTTGTTAATATTAGAGACCGTTCTTGCGTACTGCACTACGCAAGAAAACCTGATACGTAATTTGAGTTTGTTTGGAAGGTATAGTTTGCGGTGCAGGATATGCGAGTTGTGGGTGCAGGAGGAGGAGGGGTATCTGGACTAGATGATCCCGGACGTGGCCCCCACCATACTCAGTCATACCTCACCACCACCACTTTAACATTTTCAACAAAATGCTGGGCTAGTTGTGAGAATTTGGATGACATTTAAATAATACTGGGCTTGTAGTGAATGATTTGGACGATTTTTGGGAAATACTGGGCAAGGATTTACTTGTTTCATTTCAATGGAGATGTATTTGATGAATACATTGTTAGGTTTAGCAAGACCATGGAAGCAGTGTGTGGGGGTGGGGGGGGGATGGATTCTGCGTGTTTTGCTTGTGTTGGATTTGCGTGCGTGTACTTGCTGAGTATGCAGTGTGTATTGTGTGTGGGATGCAGGGTATGGTGTGGGATTGCAACAGTTCATTGTAATACAATGAGTACCAGTAACTTTGGTAAAGTTCTCAATTTGATGATGACACAAACTGTAAATTATGTGATTAAGAAGTTACCTCTGGAATTGTTTTGTTTGTGCAAAGTCATTATCATGTGTCGCTGCTGCTGTGACCCAGATAGTGGAAGACACAGCTGGGAGACCCCTCATTATGCTTCTTACCTTCATATTTAAAGTATTGAGGCCAGATAGTCATGCACTCAAATGCCACATTAACCAACGTGGGATTGCTCTGTAGCACTGCAGAACTCTGGCAACAACAGTCAGGTTGACCAAGCATTCATTAATGACGTTTGGCCTAAGGATGGTCTTCGAGAATAGAACTGGAAAGTATTAGCAGGTGTCTTGACTATATTGCATGTCATGTTTACCTGTGTGAGAGTATTTCTCAATCACCTGTAATTGACATCGCTTACACGAGTAATACCTTGAAAACACCTATTAGTTTTCCCAGTCAAAATTGCATTAAACTCACCAGTATAAACAGCTCTGGCAAGTCTCCTATCCCTTCCCCGTTGACGTACTTCATTTGAACGGCACCTCGGTAGTAGCTTGGCACTGAACCTGGATCTGATGCCATAGAAGTGATTTAATCCATAACAAGCGAGTCACTAGTGGGTAATTTATAGGTCATTGACTGTGCCCTCAACTGCTGTTAACGTTCTTCGGTCCAACGGAGACTCATCTTGAATCTAGCACCTTGCTACACGAGTTCTGTCAGGGTGCAGCTCCTGGGCCACCGCCGCCACTAGCAAAGTTTCCCATGCTCTCGTATTTTGTTATCCCTACTAGAAGTATTTATTATTGTTGCTTATTTCTGCCGTGAGTCGTCTTTGGTATGTTCGTATTTATTTTTTTATTAGCAAGAGGGCCGAGTCATCTCCCAGGTCAAAGCTCTCATATCTCAAAACTTTCTTCCTCTCTCGTACTCATGATTTGTGTTTTTGGGCAGTGAAACCTTAATGGGATACTTGACAATATTCCCATTGCCCTACTGAAACCTCCTTGCTCAGACCAACATATTTTAACACTTTGAACCTCATCATGCATGACGATATATAACAGGGTAAACATCTTCTGTTTCCCCCTGTGTAACCATCATATAGAATTGGGTAACAGCACATTGTTCATGTATCCACTTTTGCTACCATATAATCCCCTTGTCAACTGTGCTGTTGACAACATTAGTGTTTTATACTCCGATAATGGTCTCTGGTACGATCATATCCATACAAGAATGGAGTTAAGTCTTTTGAGTCGCATTCCAGCCACATGTCAGTGGAGAAACACTTCCTTGTGACGCTGTTGTGACGCTGTTGTGACGCTGTTTCTATCATCTTTTTAGTTACGACTTGATAGATACGTCACACTATCGTGGCTGAAACATTTCACAACTAATCCACGGAATAGGAGCGAAAACAACTACGTTTCGGTTCTTCCTGTTTCATTTAATGTTGCAATTTGGTAATGATCCAGGACGGACCGAAACATAGTCCAGTGTTTATTTTTAATTTGTGGTTATTAACGAGGTGATAACCCTTCAGACGAGGTTTTGATCCGTGCTGCACCATAACCAAGACACGATTAATAATGGTCCAGGACTGACCGAAACCTTGTGTCTAAAATATTGTCATCAATCTGTCATTTGTAAATTGTTCCAGCCACAGTGTTGTGACTTTCATATTGACCTGTGCTCGTCAGCACTAGTCCACGTGACGTAAGCAGGCAGAGAGGCAAGCACAGAGGCAGCCAGAGAGGCAAGCACAGAGGCAGGCAGAGAGGCAAGCACACAGGCAGGCAGAGGCAAGCACACAGGCAGGCAGAGAGGCAAGCACAGAGGCAGGCAGAGAGGCAAGCACACAGGCAGGCAGAGAGGCAAGCACACAGGCAGGCAGAGAGGCAAGCACACAGGCAGGCAGAGAGGCAAGCACAGAGGCAGGCAGAGAGGCAAGCACAGAGGCAGGCAAAAGGCAAGCACAGAGGCAAGCACAGAGGCAGGCAGAGAGGCAGACAGCACAAAAGGCAGGCAGAGAGGCAAGCACACAGGCAGGCAGAGAGGCAAGCACACAGGCAGGCAAAAGGCAAGCACACAAGGCAGGCAGAGAGGCAAGCACACAGGCAGGCAGAGAGGCAAGCACACAAGGCAGGCAGAGAGGCAAGCACACAGGCAGGCAGAGAGGCAAGCACAGAGGCAGGCAGAGAGGCAAGCACAGAGGCAGGCAGAGAGGCAAGCACAGAGGCAGGCAGAGAGGCAAGCACAGAGGCAGGCAGAGAGGCAAGCACAGAGGCAGGCAGAGAGGCAAGCACACAGGCAGGCAGAGAGGCAAGCACACAGGCAGGCAGAGAGGCAAGCACAGAGGCAGGCAGAGAGGCAAGCACACAGGCAGGCAGAGAGGCAAGCACAAGGCAGGCAGAGAGGCAAGCACACAGGCAGGCAGAGAGGCAAGCACACAGGCAGGCAGAGAGGCAAGCACAGAGGCAGGCAGAGAGGCAAGCACAGAGGCAGGCAGATAGGCAAGCACAGAGGCAGGCAGAGAGGCAAGCACAGAGGCAGGCAGAGAGGCAAGCACAGAGGCAGGCAGAGAGGCAAGCACAGAGGCAGGCAGAGAGGCAAGCACAGAGGCAGGCAGAGAGGCAAGCACAGAGGCAGGCAGAGAGGCAAGCACAGAGGCAGGCAGAGAGGCAAGCACAGAGGCAGGCAGAGAGGCAAGCACAGAGGCAGGCAGAGAGGCAAGCACAGAGGCAGGCAGAGAGGCAAGCACACAGGCAGGCAGAGAGGCAAGCACACAGGCAGGCAGAGAGGCAAGCACACAGGCAGGCAGAGAGGCAAGCACACAGGCAGGCAGAGAGGCAAGCACACAGGCAGGCAGAGAGGCAAGCACACAGGCAGGCAGAGAGGCAAGCACACAGGCAGGCAGAGAGGCAAGCACACAGGCAGGCAGAGAGGCAAGCACACAGGCAGGCAGAGAGGCAAGCACACAGGTTGTGGTGGCCAGTGTCACCTTGATCCTGGCCTCGCTCCACACACCTCAAGAGTTTCACTCTCCCTCACACCTCAATCACTGCCTAAACAAAATTAATTAACTTTTCCCCTTCTTATGTAGAGTGTCCCCCTTACCCTTATGCATGGTCATTGTACAGTGTCCCTCTTCTCCCGTGCTTTTTATAGTCTTTCTCTTCTTATTCTTTACCTCACCCAGCTCTTCCCCGTCTGCCTCTCCCCTCCCTAACTGTGCGCGAGTACGCATGTCGAGAGTAATGTGCCTGGCGTATGGGCTGGCGTGACACTCTTGCTGTTGCCGGAAATAATGCGTGACGTGACCTGGTCACACCAACTAGTGTGTATCAGTGTGTGGAGAATTGTTGTTGGTTACCCGTTGATGTAAGTGATGCTGGTAGTGGCCACATGCTGGTAGTTTCTATTAAAAGTGATAATTTACATAGTTTAACTAAAAACTGAGGAGTATCAGAAGATGCTTCAAACCGCTTTGTTTTAATATTTCACGTATTTTTAAAATTGCGATACGTCTGGCAACGAGGTGGCTGAGAACGAATCCGCAACGTTCAAATGTGAACGTTTAATATTGTTAATACAGGAAAAATGTGTGACATGACGCGGGTGGCGTATCACCCAGCAGGGATATAGGGAGGCAGGTACAGAGGGTGGCGTATCAACTGCAGGTATATAGGGAGGCAGGTACAGAGGGTGGCGTATCACCCTGCAAGGATATAGGGAGGCAGGTACAGAGGGTGGCGTATCACCCTGCAGGGATATAGGGAGGCAGGTACAGAGGGTGGCGTATCAACTGCAGGTATATAGGGAGGCAGGTACAGAGGGTGGCGTATCACCCTGCAAGGATATAGGGAGGCAGGTACAGAGGGTGGCGTATCACCCTGCAGGTATATAGGGAGGCAGGTACAGAGGGTGGCGTATCACCCTGCAGGGATATTTTTATTTATTTTAATTCATGTTAAGCGCTAAACCTATTTGGGTTATTCAGCGCAATACTTTGTGGAGGCTTGATCCTCCGTCTGCTGGGCGCCAGACAGACACGCTCTCTATTTGTACTCACCTATATGTAACCTGCAGGGATATAGGGAGGCAGGTACAGAGGGTGGCGTATCACCCTGCAGGGATATAGGGAGGCAGGTACAGAGGGTGGAGTATCTCCCTGCAGGGATATAGGGAGGCAGGTACAGAGGGTGGCGTATCACCCTGCAGGTATATAGGGAGGCAGGTACAGAGGGTGGAGTATCACCCTGCAGGGATATAGGGAGGCAGGTACAGAGGGTGGAGTATCACCCTGCAGGGATATAGGGAGGCAGGTACAGAGGGTGGAGTATCACCCTGCAGGGATATAGGGAGGCAGGTACAGAGGGTGGAGTATCACCCTGCAGGGATATAGGGAGGCAGGTACAGAGGGTGGAGTATCACTCTGCAGGTATATAGGGAGGCAGGTACAGAGGGTGGAGTATCACCCTGCAGGGATATAGGGAGGCAGGTACAGAGGGTGGAGTATCACCCTGCAGGGATATAGGGAGGCAGGTACAGAGGGTGGCGTATCACCCTGCAGGTATATAGGGAGGCAGGTACAGAGGGTGGAGTATCACCCTGCAGGGATATAGGGAGGCAGGTACAGAGGGTGGAGTATCTCCCTGCAGGGATATAGGGAGGCAGGTACAGAGGGTGGAGTATCTCCTGCAGGGATATAGGGAGGCAGGTACAGAGGGTGGCGTATCACCCTGCAGGTATATAGGGAGGCAGGTACAGAGGGTGGAGTATCACCCTGCAGGGATATAGGGAGGCAGGTACAGAGGGTGGAGTATCACCCTGCAGGGATATAGGGAGGCAGGTACAGAGGGTGGAGTATCACCCTGCAGGGATATAGGGAGGCAGGTACAGAGGGTGGAGTATCACCCTGCAGGTATATAGGAGGCAGGTACAGAGGGTGAAGTATCACCCTGCAGGGATATAGGGAGGCAGGTACAGAGGGTGGAGTATCACCCTGCAGGGATATAGGGAGGCAGGTACAGAGGGTGGCGTATCACCCTGCAGGGATATAGGGAGGCAGGTACAGAGGGTGGAGTATCACCCTGCAGGGATATAGGGAGGCAGGTACAGAGGGTGGAGTATCACCCTGCAGGGATATAGGGAGGCAGGTACAGAGGGTGGAGTATCACCCTGCAGGTATATAGGAGGCAGGTACAGAGGGTGGCGTATCACCCTGCAGGTATATAGGAGGCAGGTACAGAAGGTGGCGTATCACCCTGCAGGTATATGGGGAGGCAGGTACAGAGGGTGGAGTATCACCCTGCAGGGATATAGGGAGGCAGGTACAGAGGGTGGAGTATCACCCTGCAGGGATATAGGGAGGCAGGTACAGAGGGTGGAGTATCACCCTGCAGGGATATAGGGAGGCAGGTACAGAGGGTGGAGTATCACCCTGCAGGGATATAGGGAGGCAGGTACAGAGGGTGGAGTATCACCCTGCAGGTATATAGGGAGGCAGGTACAGAGGGTGGAGTATCACCCTGCAGGGATATAGGGAGGCAGGTACAGAGGGAGACGATGTTTGGTGTGGAACACTATACACACACAACCTGCACATACCACAAGGAAATATAAGACGACGTTTCGGTCCTACTTGGACCATTAACTAAGTCATACAAGTCACAAGTCATACGTCGTCATAAGTTCATTGTCCTATGTGCGGGTTATTGCTGCAGTATTGTGCCTTTTTATTCTTTCTGCAACAGTGTTGTTGAGAAGCGGCGTAGCAGCAGCAGCAGCAGCTGCCTTGTGCCACGTGAAACTTGAGAGGCACCAAAGTTCCCCCGGGTCTTCCAGTATCATGTTTATTTTTCCACTATAATCTACTTTGTCCATAATTAATATCGCATTTACTTTGTCTGTTTGGTAAGATGAAGTCCAGGATCTTAATTCATGGTATAACCTAACAAATCTTTGATGACAACTAACTCCTCTTTTAATCCAAAATATTTTGATTTGAACAAATATCTATTAAACAAAATCCTGATTGTGTTGAGGAAATTGTTAGCGACTCTGTTGCACTTTTATTAACGAAGCTTGTTGAAAATTTCAGAATTGTAAGTTAATAATTAGGAAATGATAAAAAAGACAACATTAGGAATAAAAGCATTAGTGATTGTGAAGCGGAACAGTAACAAAGTATACGCTCGTTACTGTGGTAACGAGCGTGTCAGTAATTGGTGGTGTTACTGGGAGAGAGAGTGGTGCTCGGGAGGCTCACCTCACCTGCTTTAATAACATCATTACGATACTCACGAGTTAAGACAACTCATATAAAGAGACTTGAGGGACATTAATTACCAAAACAGTGTACTGGAGTCAGAGATTTGTGGTCTACCTGTAGGGTGTTCCGGGGGTCAACGCCCCCGCGGGCCCAGTCCTTGATCAGGCCTCCCGGTGGATCAGAGCCTGATCAACCAGGCTGTTACTGCTGCCAGCACGTAGTCCAACGTACGAACCACAGCCCGGCTGATCAGGTACTGATTTTTAGGTATCTGTCCAGCTCCCAGTTGAAGCAGGGTCGCCACGGGTACAATAATATACCAACATTCGTGGTCTAAGTTTATTCAGTCTGGTACCAGCATGTTTAAAAATATTGCCGGGTCTTCAAGAGGAAGCTGGAAACTAGATCAACCAGTCTATGATGGCTGTGTGAACCAGCGGGCCAGCAACAGCCTCGTTGAACAGGGAATTAACGGAAAAGCCTGGCCCCCGGGCTAGCCTGTGAAGGTGGAAAAAAACTTGAATCCAGTTGCAGGTATCTGCTATGACTACTGGAAGTCTAATATGTTACCTTGATCCTGCTGTCATAGTGCTGGGTGACAGTGAAGGATGACGTATGGGATCCTGCTGTCATAGTGCTGGGTGACAGTGAAGGATGACGTATGGGATCCTGCTGTCATAGTGTTGGGTGACAGTGTAGGATGACGTATGGGATCCTGCTGTCATAGTGTTGGGTGACAGTGTAGGATGACGTATGGGATCCTGCTGTCATAGTGTTGGGTGACAGTGTAGGATGACGTATGGGATCCTGCTGTCATAGTGCTGGGTGACAGTGAAGGATGACGTATGGGATCCTGCTGTCATAGTGTTGGGTGACAGTGAAGGATGACGTATGGGATCCTGCTGTCATAGTGTTGGGTGACAGTGTAGGATGACGTATGGGATCCTGCTGTCATAGTGTTGGGTGACAGTGTAGGATGACGTATGGGATCCTGCTGTCATAGTGTTGGGTGACAGTGTAGGATGACGTATGGGATCCTGCTGTCATAGTGTTGGGTGACAGTGTAGGATGACGTATGGGATCCTGCTGTCATAGTGTTGGGTGACAGTGTAGGATGACGTATGGGATCCTGCTGTCATAGTGTTGGGTGACAGTGTAGGATGACGTATGGGATCCTGCTGTCATAGTGTTGGGTGACAGTGTAGGATGACGTATGGGATCCTGCTGTCATAGTGTTGGGTGACAGTGTAGGATGACGTATGGGATCCTGCTGTCATAGTGTTGGGTGACAGTGTAGGATGACGTATGGGATCCTGCTGTCATAGTGTTGGGTGACAGTGAAGGACGACGTATGGGATCCTGCTGTCATAGTGTTGGGTGACAGTGAAGGATGACGTATGGGATCCTGCTGTCATAGTGCTGGGTGACAGTGTAGGATGACGTATGGGATCCTGCTGTCATAGTGTTGGGTGACAGTGTAGGATGACGTATGGGATCCTGCTGTCATAGTGTTGGGTGACAGTGAAGGATGACGTATGGGATCCTGCTGTCATAGTGTTGGTGACAGTGAAGGATGACGTATGGGATCCTGCTGTCATAGTGTTGGGTGACAGTGAAGGATGACGTATGGGATCCTGCTGTCATAGTGTTGGGTGACAGTGAAGGATGACGTATGGGATCCTGCTGTCATAGTGCTGGGTGACAGTGAAGGATGACGTATGGGATCCTGCTGTCATAGTGTTGGGTGACAGTGTAGGATGACGTATGGGATCCTGCTGTCATAGTGTTGGGTGACAGTGTAGGATGACGTATGGGATCCTGCTGTCATAGTGTTGGGTGACAGTGTAGGATGACGTATGGGATCCTGCTGTCATAGTGTTGGGTGACAGTGTAGGATGACGTATGGGATCCTGCTGTCATAGTGTTGGGTGACAGTGAAGGATGACGTATGGGATCCTGCTGTCATAGTGTTGGGTGACAGTGTAGGATGACGTATGGGAGGGAGTGAAGAAGGTAGAAGGTGGATGAGTTTCACCCACACTTCAAAACACTATAAAGTATATAATGCTGATATACTCGCACCACGAGTGTAGTATGCTGATATACTCGCACCACGAGTGTAGTATGCTGATATACTCGCACCACGAGTGTAGTATGCTGATATACTCGCACCACGAGTGTAGTATGCTGATATACTCGCACCACGAGTGTAGTATGCTAATATACTCTCACCACGAGTGTAGTATGCTAATATACTCTCACCACGAGTGTAGTATGCTGATATACTCTCACCACGAGTGTAGTATGGTAATATACTCGCACCACGAGTGTAGTATGCTAATATACTCGCACCACGAGTGTAGTATGCTAATATACTCTCACCACGAGTGTAGTATGCTAATATACTCTCACCACGAGTGTAGTATGCTAATATACTCTCACCACGAGTGTAGTATGCTGATATACTCGCACCACGAGTGTAGTATGCTAATATACTCGCACCACGAGTGTAGTATGCTGATATACTCTCACCACGAGTGTAGTATGCTAATATACTCTCACCACGAGTGTAGTATGCTGATATACTCTCACCACGAGTGTAGTATGCTGATATACTCGCACCACGAGTGTAGTATGCTAATATACTCTCACCACGAGTGTAGTATGCTGATATACTCTCACCACGAGTGTAGTATGCTAATATACTCGCACCATGAGTGTAGTATGCTAATATACTCGCACCACGAGTGTAGTATACTAATATACTCTCACCACGAGTGTAGTATGCTAATATACTCTCACCACGAGTGTAGTATGCTAATATACTCGCACCACGAGTGTAGTATGCTAATATACTCGCACCACGAGTGTAGTATGCTAATATACTCTCACCACGAGTGTAGTATGCTAATATACTCTCACCACGAGTGTAGTATGCTAATATACTCCCACCACGAGTGTAGTATGCTGATATACTCTCACCACGAGTGTAGTATGCTAATATATTGGCACCACGAGTGTAGTATGCTAATATACTCGCACCACGAGTGTAGTATGCTAATATACTCGCACCACGAGTGTAGTATGCTAATATACTCTCACCACGAGTGTAGTATGCTGATATACTCTCACCACGAGTGTAGTATGGTAATATACTCTCACCACGAGTGTAGTATGCGAATATACTCGCACCACGAGTGTAGTATGCTAATATACTCGCACCACGAGTGTAGTATGCTGATATACTCGCACCACGAGTGTAGTATGCTGATATACTCGCACCACGAGTGTAGTATGCTGATATACTCTCACCACGAGTGTAGTATGCGAATATACTCGCACCACGAGTGTAGTATGCGAATATACTCGCACCACGAGTGTAGTATGCTAATATACTCGCACCACGAGTGTAGTATGCTAATATACTCTCACCACGAGTGTAGTATGCTAATATACTCGCACCTCGACACAAAAATTTGCACCTTCTTGTGGAACAATGGGTGAAATTCAATACATGGCGCTTAAAAGACATAGAAAAGAACCTTTATATAAATAAAACGTCGTAATTTGATAGTGGTCTCTCGGACGGATTGAAACGTCATTAAGTTTGTTGCAGCCACTGGTGCTACTGTGGCGTCCTATAGTGTGACCTTGATCCCTGCGTGGGTGTCGAGGTGTAGTAAGGAACGTAATGATGACGTCCATCAAGCTTCCTTCCATCTAGTCTTGTCGACCCCCTCCCTCCCTCCCTCTCTCTCTCTCTCTCTCACACTGTCCATGTCACCCTCACACACACCTGGGTGTCACAGTATTGTTATACATTTCATCATATGGTGTGTGAAGGACGGCAGTGTTTGTTGTTTGTCATGTTAGGTCCGTGGCGCCGTCATCACACCTGTCACTCCCGCCATTTAACCAGGCTACACTCACCCTTGTTACGTAAATGGACACACATGCAATTAATGTGACATTTTATTGTTGTTGTAGAGGTCTGAGCAACACAATTGTCATCAAAGATTTGTTAAGTTATACCATGAATTAAGGAAAGATCCTGGACTTCACCTGGCGAAAGCAGACAAAGCAAATACGATAGTAATTATAGACAAGGTAGATTATAGTGGAAAAATAAACATGATATTAAGAGAGAGGGAAACTCAGGCGCTTCTTAACACGGAGTTGTGGCTACTGAATTGTTTAAACAACGAAGTGTATAACATAGGTTCCTTTGTTAGGGATAAGAGAGAAAAATGAAGCGTCTCTCCGGGTAGAAAATCTCCATTTTATTACTCATGGGGATTCCCTCGGTTACCAATATATGGGATTTTTTTCTTCCTTTTATTTAACTCATCAGAATTCTTATGTCACATGAAAAAAAAAAATAGTTCAAAATTGAATACATCAACTGCGTGCTGCTGCTTTATATGATAGTTGTATAGTGGAGTCATCAATAGTGTAGTGCTACTTTATGATAGTTGTATAGTGGAGTCATCAATAGTGTACTGCTACTTTATGATAGTTGTATAGTGGAGTCATCAATAGTGTAGTGCTACTTTATGATAGTTGTATAGTGGAGTCATCAATAGTGTAGTGCTACTTTGTGATAGTTGTATAGTGGAGTCATCAATAGTGTAGTGCTACTTTATATGATAGTTACATAGTGGAATCATCAGTGCTACTACGCTATGCTATATGATAGTTGCATTGCAGGAACAAAATAAATTTATTTTTCCATGTGATATTCCATCACATAATGTAGGTTGGTGCAGAGTTGATGTAATGACCTGTTAGTCTGAGCTGGAAACTTCAGTACTGTAATGAGGATATAGTAAAGTATTATTTAAATGGTTTGGTAGGAACGGTTGCTTGGAAGGTTAGTTTCATCCTAGCTGGAGTTACTCTTAAGGATTACCATCTCTCAGGATGGTCTATACATGGAAAGTGCTGGTGATGCTGGAGGGGGTAGACGATTACTTTTGTGTGTTCCTGGGTACTACTGCTTTCTAGCTTCTTAGACCTTGTCTTACCTACTCTTGAAGTTATGTATTGATTTTTGCCCCTACCACTTCCTCATCCAACTCATTCCACTTTTCAATCTACCTGAGATTAAATAAGCACTTCATAACATTCTTGTGATTCAGTAGAACGAAAAACTAATGTAAAAGACCTGGGAGTGATAATGTCAGAGAATCTCACCTTTAAAGACCACAACATTGTATCAATCGCATCTACTAGAAAAATGACAGGATGGATAATGAGAACCTTCAAAACTAGGGATGCCAAGCCCATGATGACACTCTTCAGGTCGCTTGTTCTATCTTGCTGCACGCTGACAGCACCTTTCAAGGCAGGTGGAATTGGTGACCTAGAAAATGTACAGAGAACCTTCACCACACACATAACTGCGATAAAACACCTCAATTATTGGGAACGTTTGAAGTTCCTAGAGGGATTAGTACTAAACTTGCACACCAAAATCACTCCCTATGAAAGCAAAAGACTCGGCAGACGATGCAACATCCCCCCAATGAAAAGCAGGGGCGCTACTAGCACGGTAAGAGACAACACAATAAGTGTGAGGGGGCCCAAGACTGTTCAACTGCCTCCCCTGTCTGTCTTCAAGAAGGCGCTGGACAGGCACCTAAAATCAGTAGGTGACCAGCCTGGCTGTGGTTCGTACGTTTAAATGTTTTCAAGTTTGTGTATGATCTGGTGTAGTCTCCACACTTAAGGCCGCCACATACTCGCTGACTGGCGTATACAATTATACAAAATGCCTTGTGCAAATTTATGAGTGTTGCTATAAAAGTTTCTGGTATTGTGTGTGACTTAGTTTGTCTTTAATGGAACAGAACTTCTTAACCTCTTGCCCTTCCTCCCTCCACCCGGAGCGAGGAAATACCAGCCTAGTTTGTCTGATGGGCACTTGTCATTAGCATTAGTTGCCCGCACCAGATGCCCTTCCTGAGTACCCTAGACGGCAGGTTCTTGCCTTGCGCTGAGGGTACCAGGATGTGGCAGTGTTACCACCTCATGACTCACTCAGGGTTACATTATAAGTTATGATAGTCGAACTTCCCTCCTTACTATGATGAAGCTACCACCAAAATCACATCAAGTACTCTTTTAATGGTTTAAGATCACGTGGGAGCGTAAATCATAACACTGATTAAAGATTACAATCAAATGTGATCGGTTTGTCGTCATCATGTCCGTTGGTTTTGTTTAAAGATAATTTGGTGACTCAAATGGTTTGATTGGTTGATATCTTGGTCTCTGGTGTAGTTGGCGTGGTGGCTTGATTCAGTGCTTGTCGGAGGGTGGGTGGGTGGTCAGCTGGTGTCCGCCTGCAGCGGTGCTGGTGGTTATTCCAGAGCTGGGGATTTTCCCGACCACTTTTAAATATCGTCAGTTGTGTTCATTGTTCTTCCATTGTCCTCTTCCCGTTATTACTCATCTGTCTTATTTTCCATTATCGCCACTCAACACAGTTTCTTGTTTTCTATTTCAAATTCGCGTGTATGGGGGACTTAAGTAGGCACATGTTCACTGTACTTTGTTTATACAACGTGAATAATAGGATACACGGTCATACTCTTTGCTAAAGTGACATTTTCCTTTCACTGTCATATTCCTGGATTCTCTGGGGTGTTGATAACGACATTTAACTCCATATTTACATATTCCTCTGGAACAGTATTTGCATGGATGACAATGTCTGTACTCTGTGAATGAGTGGAACTGCTCCGCTCCAGGTTGTGTTGGCTATGTGGGCCAGCAGCTATAGCCTAGTTGAACAGGTAAGCACCAGACAAGCCTGGCCCAGGGCCGGGCTCCGGGAGTAGAAAAACTCTTGAAACTCATCAAAGGTAAGGTATGTCTGTCAAGCCTCGTGCTTCCATATAGA
The DNA here is from genome assembly GCA_009830355.1 of Cherax destructor. NCBI lineage: Eukaryota > Metazoa > Arthropoda > Malacostraca > Decapoda > Parastacidae > Cherax > Cherax destructor. The sequence goes on from WNWK01006494.1 coordinate 70,491, forward strand.
TTGTCGGTGTGCAAGTTTGGGATCAATCTCCCCCCCCCCGGAATCTTCCAGGTGTAGATTATGATGTACCTTTCACGCCTACGCTCTAAGGAGTACAGGTCAAGGGACCTCAAGCGCACTTAGTAATTTCAGTGCTTGACTGAGGTTAAACGAGCTGTGAAGGTTCTCTGTACATTTTCTAGTTCTACAATTTTGACTGTGTTCAGAATGGAGAGCGTATTATAAGAGCAACACTGCAGCAGTGAGACCAGTGACATGAACAGTATCATCATTGACATAGAATGCTCACTGTCTTGCATGAAAGAAACTGAACAATTTCAGTGAAAAAATTGTGGGGATAAACGTAAACAAAAAAGAGAAACAACAGAGAGAGAAACTAAGCACGCAGATAAAAATATGGAAAATAAACAAGTGGGAGAGCATAAGTCAGTGGAAAACCAGAACAGGTCATACACACAGCAAAATAAAAAAATACTGCAGCTTAAATATGTTACAAGTAGCAGCCATTGCGGGCACAGCCACAATACTGACACCAGCCTCAGTAACAAGTGGTGTAAATAAATGGTTGAGAGAGCCGACACGTTGATAAATTACACTATTTCACCTGACCTGTCTGCAGTATATAAGCCCCTTCTTCCAGCATATGCTGTATTCTTATCAACATTGATGGACTGATTACCTCAAACTTTTTTTGATCTTCGACATTCTTCTTTGTATTAATCTGATGGAGCCACTGTGTGGCGATACATTTCCACAGTAAAGATACATAAGAGTTGCACATGTGTCTAATTTATCAAAAAGTTGTGGTGGTGTTGAATGAGAGAGATCCCTGGATGGGTCGACTTCCTTGTTGACTGGTCAACCAGACTCTTGCTTCAAGCTTCACGCGTACCCATCATATATTTGGCTGAAGTGGCTTGGAGGTGTGTTTTAGTTTCCTCGTGGTTATTACATTTGTTCCTTCAGTTAATTTAGCGGGCTTCCATGTTAGTTTTTAATAGACTAGGCAGGTTGTGGAAACAATCAGATAGGAAGTGAATGTTATCTAGAACCAGAAGCAGATAACGAAAGTAAAATGAATACAGCTGCAGATTCGTGCAGTTTGGACCAGATATTGTAGGAGACGTCTGGAATAATCGAAGACTTAATTCTAAGGCATTGACGGCTGTTTTGTAAGGAATGACTGTACTCTATATGAAATATTGTGTATTTAAGTCAAGATGATGAGTGGGTGGGTGCCTACGGTTGGTTGACTTGCCTGTGGAGTCAGCGTCGGTCACCGCTCCCAGATGGGAATGTATTCCCCACTCTGCCTTCACTCCCTCCTTGACTCCTTCATTCCTTCCCTCCCTCCCTGCCTCGGGCTTCCCCACACTATAATTGGGTAAGCTTGCTTGCCCTGCGTGTCACACAGGTATTGCGTGTGAACTTGAACGTAACCAAGGACGACCACGGACTCTAATGGTCGATGGTACAGGGATGACCACGGACACTGATGGTCGATAGTACAGGGACGACCACGGACTCTGATGGTCGATGGTACAGGGACGACCACGGACTCTGATGGTCGATATTACAGGGATGACCACGGACACTGATGGTCGATGGTACAGGGACGACCACGGACTCTGATGGTCGATGATACAGGGACGACCACGGACTCTAATGGTCGATGGTACAGGGACGACCACGGGCTCTAATGGTCGATGATACAGGGACGACCACGGACTCTAATGGTCGATGGTAAAGCTTTACCTATCTCAATAATAATTCATCATGTATACACCTCCATATTTAATTGATGGACAAATATTTCTTGGTAAATGTTTGTGTTTTTCTCTTAGAACCAAAAGGCAAGAAAGTAAACATCTGTGTAACTCTCTTAAGAACATATGCTCATTTACAATCTCTAGAGAGAGAAGGAGGGGGTGTTGAAGCTGGACCAGTTCCTGCAACAAGTGTCGGGTCATAGTGGACCAGTTCCTGCAACAAATGTCAGGTCATGCTGGACCAGTTCCTGCAACAAGTGTAAGGTCATGCTGGACCAGTTCCTGCAACAAGTGTAAGGTCATGCTGGACCAGTTCCTGCAACAAGTGTAAGGTCATGCTGGACCAGTTCCTGCAACAAGTGTAAGGTCATGCTGGACCAGTTCCTGCAACAAGTGTAAGGTCATGCTGGACCAGTTCCTGCAACAAGTGTAAGGTCATGCTGGACCAGTTCCTGCAACAAGTGTCAGGATTCAGTCACTGCCGTTCCTCTGATGATTCAGTCACTGGCGTTCCTCTGATGATTCAGTCACTGTCGTTCCTCTGATGATTCAGTCAGTGTTGGTGTGAGCAGCGTGAAGGTCCTGGTGTATGTTAAGCAGGTTTCACTCAACATGTCAGTTTTCCAGCATGTAGATAATAAGTATGAGTGGTGTGACCATGGCAGGGGGATATTGAAGCATTGTATATAACTGAAACATACAGTTTTGTTAGTGTAGTTGCCTTTTTGGTTGACAGTAACCATTCGTGGAGACAGAGCCCGATTAAGATTTTGTAGCCCCCTGGGCAGCAGGTACTGTGATGCGCCCCTACTGACATTTTCAAAAGAAAAAAAAAGTTAAATACTTATTACAGGGCTAACCACCATTAAAATTCAAACATTTGCTTTGCGAAATTTCTTGGAAACAAACTTCTCCAAAAATCAGTAAATTGCAAGTTTAGTTATTTGCATAAAAAGTTATTTATGTTATTAACACATAATAACATACTGGCAAAATGCACATCATTAATTTTAAACTTAATTCAGCTATTAAAAAAGGGTAATATGAAAACCATATAAAAAGGACGATAGGCCTTTGCCGCTAGGCTTTACAAGGTGACACAATGACACTTTGCTATAAGGCCTTAGCAAACCGAATAATGCCAGCCTTATAATGATCCACTCTTAAATCTCAAGCAAACATTAATCACAACAGTCAACAGTTTATCATATACGTGAGGTAATAACATATTATAATTATAAACTTACAGCAGTAACTGTGATCTCTGTAATCTCTAGAGGCCCTCCAGCTGGTGGAGGACCATGGGCTGCAGTCCCTAAAACCCATGCCTTAATCCAGCCCTGCATGGAGGTATAATCTAATCAGTCTGGTTAGACAGCAACCATGCTCAGTCAATCTTGAGGTTAGACAACGACCATCCTCAGTGGTATAGTCCAATCAGTCTGTGGTTAGACAACAACCATCCTCAGTGGCATAGTCCAGTCAGTCTGTGGTTAGACAGCAACCATCCTCAGTGGCATAGTCCAGTCAGTCTGTGGTTAGACAGCAACCATCCTCAGTGGTATAGTCCAGTCAGTCTGTGGTTAGACAGCAACCATCCTCAGTGGTATAGTCCAGTCAGTCTGAGATTAGACAACAATCTATGAAAGCAATGTAATTTTTTGATAGCCATCCACAGTTGGGTATCCTGGACTGGAAGGTCAGGTCAGCTTGGGTATCCTGGACTGGAAGGTCAGGTCAGCTTGGGTATCCTGGACTGGAAGGTCAGGTCAGCTTGGGTATCCTGGACTGGAAGGTCAGGTCAGCTTGGGTATCCTGGACTGGAAGGTCAGGTCAGCTTGGGTATCCTGGACTGGAAGGTCAGGTCAGCTTGGGTATCCTGGACTGGAAGGTCAGGTCAGCTTGGGTATCCTGGACTGGAAGGTCAGGTCAGCTTGGGTATCCTGGACTGGAAGGTCAGGTCAGCTTGGGTATCCTGGACTGGAAGGTCAGGTCAGCTTGGGTATCCTGGACTGGAAGGTCAGGTCAGCTTGGGTATCCTGGACTGGAAGGTCAGGTCAGCTTGGGTATCCTGGACTGGAAGGTCAGGTCAGCTTGGGTATCCTGGACTGGAAGGTCAGGTCAGCTTGGGTATCCTGGACTGGAAGGTCAGGTCAGCTTGGGTATCCTGGACTGGAAGGTCAGGTCAGCTTGGGTATCCTGGACTGGAAGGTCAGGTCAGCTTGGGTATCCTGGACTGGAAGGTCAGGTCAGCTTGGGTATCCTGGACTGGAAGGTCAGGTCAGCTTGGGTATCCTGGACTGGAAGGTCAGGTCAGCTTGGGTATCCTGGACTGGAAGGTCAGGGTCATGCTAGCATGATGGTTGAGGGCGAGCTGTGGGATTCCCGCAGACAGGAATCTGAACCGTAAGAGCAGGATATCCTCCTAATGTGTGTTGTGTTCCATCCCAGCCTGACCTGCCCAAAGATACCCAACCATAACACACAATCACCAGAGTGAACAAACTTAAGCAGGTATTACACTCACACTTAGATAATAGTTTTGTATTTGTTTTCCTTATACAGTGGACCCCCGAGTTTCGTAAAAACTTCACTCCTGAAGTCTGCTCAAGTGCCATTACCGAACGAATTTACTCCCTTAAGGAAAAATTTCACGTAGGTTAGTCTATTTCAGACCCCCAAAAATACACTTCCACAAGAACTTACAAAATTATACTTACATAATTGCACGATTTCCGGGGTATTCGTTAACCGAGGGTCCACTGTACTATACTTAATATTAAATTAAAATAGCAGCTATTGTGACACAAGGTGTGGATCTGAGCATCTTTTATTGAATGATATTTTTTGTACTTTGTCAATGAGTTGGCTTTTTAATTTTTCCAATTTGGCAGCTTTTTTTTAAATTGGTGGATAATACCAGAGTGGGATATGATGGGGCGTTAGTATCTTTGTTGTAGATATGTCTAGTCTTTACATGCCTTCCAATTTTCAACATTTATATGCAGCAGTTATGTTCATGAAATTGGTGCTTTATGTAAAGAAGCCTCTATAATAGACACAATATACAGTGGACCCTCGGTTAACGAATACCCCGGAAATCGTGCAATTATGTAAGTATAATTTTGTAAGTTCTTGTGGAAGTGTATTTTTGGGGGTCTGAAATAGACTAACCTACGTGAAATTTTTCCTTAAGGGAGTAAATTCGTTCGGTAATGGCACTTGAGCAGACTTCAGGAGTGAAGTTTTTACGAAACTCGGGGGTCCACTGTACAGTGGAACCTCGGTTTTCATCTTTAATTCGTTCCAGAAAGTCTGACGAAAACCGAATTCAACAAAAACTGAAGCAATATTTCCCATAAGAAATAATGTAAATCCAATTAATCCGTTCCAGACACCCAAAAGTATTAACAAAAAAATACATTTTATAGAGAATAATTATAGTTTTACATACAGAAAACAATAAGAAATAAATATAAAGGACTAATGAAATGGATAAATGAACATTTAACATAACTTTTACCTTCATTGAAGACTCTTGTTGGTGTATGGAAGATGGCGAGGAGGGGAGAGGGAGGAGAGGTTATTATTTGGAAGGGAAATCCCCTTCCATAAGGACTTCAGGTATCAAATGAGGAGAGGTTATTATTTGGAAGGGAAATCCCCTTCCATAAGGACTTCAGGTATCAAATCCCTATCCGGGGTTACTTCCCTTCTTTGTCTTTTACTGGCACTAGGACCAGCTTGAGTCACTGGACCCCTGTCGCACAAAAAACTGTCCATTGGCATTGTCATTGAACATATTGCAGATATGGCTTGCAACAGCTTTGTTAGGGTGATATTTCTCCACAAAACTTTGCAACTCCAAATATACAAGAAACAGCACTGGCCCTAGAACTGATCCTTGTGGAACTTCCATTTGTCACATGCACTCATTCCCTGTTGCAGGCATAATGAAGTTTTTGTGCAATTTGAGCTTAGCACATGATTTTTTTTTTTTTTTTTTTTTTTTTTTTAATATTTATCCATCTTTGTATTTGAAAGCTATTTTATAGTTTGCCAGAGTATTTACAAGTTTCTCACATTTTATTTACCTATAGTATTTGATTTTCTGGTGACAAATTTTTGTTAATAGTAACTCAGGACGCCTCTCTCTGATAATTTGATAATTTCCCTCTTATTATTTCATAATTTCCAGGTGTAAATTATGATGCATGTTTCTCACCTGCATTCCAAGGAGTACAGTCAAGGGATTTTGAACATTCCCTGTAAGTTTGGTAATTGACTGAACTTGTATGTGCAGTGAAGGTTCTCTGTACAGTGGTACCCCGGTTTACGATATTTTTTCATTCCAGAATGCTGTTCAAGTGCCATTACCAAACGAATTTATCTCCTTAAGAAAAGTTGTAAAATAGACTAGTCCTTTTAGACCCCCAAAATTACACTTACAAAAGCATTTAAAAAAATAAACTTACATAAAAGGGTGAGTTTGGGGACCATCGTAAACCGGGGTACCACTGTACATACTGTGAATCTGCAGTTTTGCCCACTTGAATGGGGGCTGTTAGTGTACAGCAGTATTCCAGCCTTGAGAGGACAAGTGACAGTCATTCTTCATCTGGCTTGGTTAATTTTCCCAGCTTAGTGCATAACACTTGAAATAAAAATGAAGTGAAATACAGTGGTACCTCGACTTACAAGCAGCTCCCAACTCGAACAATTATGTAAGTGTATTTCTGTAAGTGCCTTTGTAAGTGTAATTTTGGGGGTCTGAAACAGATTAATCTAATTTACATTATTCCTTATGGGAACAAATTCGTTTGGTATCGGCACTCAAACAGCCTTCTGAAACGAATTAAGCTCGTAACTCGAGGTACCACTGTATTTCATTCAAAATATCTATTGCCCAAACCTCTCTTGTTTTGCTTACACTTTTCTTAGGAAATGTTGACAAAAATAAAATAAGAGTGAAATTTAACAAGATTTTGTGAGAAAAAAGTGTGCCTGTGATACGTCATGGGCTTTGAGGAAATGGTCATTAATCAGGGCAAAAAGTTTGGATCCAACATATGTAGTCACTAATGAAATTCACTAAGCAAACACTGTTTAAGAGGGGGATGACAGTACTAACCTCTAAATTTTTTATTCTAGCAAATATGAACCCGGCAGAACTCAAGAAACTGCGTTCAAAACAACGGAAAGCAGCCAAAAAAGCAGAGCAAAATAAAGTGGAAGAAAAGAAAAAAGAAGAGAAGAAAGCTGAACACCATAAAGCGAAATCTGGAGGAAATACGGTATGAACCTGTATACGTTTCTTGTGCTATACAAAAGTCTTTTTTACACTATATAATGTAATCTCATTGCAATGCCAATAGCCTTTGTAAAAAATATTGAAAGTTGATATGATTGTGGTGTATAGTCTTATAAATACTGTATTGTACATGTTTTATCACCATTTTCTTTCAGGACGACTTGGATAATCAACCTGCGGAAGATTTAGACCCCAGTAAGCTGGAACGGACTGAGGATCCATTAGGTGAAGCTATTCATTTCTTGAAGCCACTTCAATCTTTAGCACCAAATAGAATCCAAACTCACTTAATGGCCTTTGAAATTTATCTACGAAAAGGCAAGCCACTACTCATGCTACAGGTAATCAAAAAACCAATACTGTATATAAGAAGTGATTTTGGTTTATCACTTTCGTAATGTGCAATTTTTATTAACCCACTGAATTAAAAGTGCTCGCAGTTAAAAAAAAAATTCTTTTGAAATAGTAAAATCTTTTAATAAAGGGTAATGACACGAAATTTGATTGAAAACTTCCATAATTATGCAGGCACAAAGTTAGCACTCTGGGAGCAACTTAGGCATTGGCAATTTTGCTGAATTTGTGTTCCATTTTAAGCCAATTCCATTTCTCAATTCAACTAAATTCTTGCCTATTTTGCTAGCTTATCTTGTGTTCTATCAGTATAGCACAAGAAACTGCTCTTTCAACTAATTTGTCCAGTTTTACACAAGGTTTAACAAATTCTAATTTAAAACAGAGTCCAAAATAGACCATAGGTATTACAACCACTAAAGCAACCTTTAGTCTGTTCACTAATCACGTCCCCAGTGTCTGTGTTTTGAAAGATGGGGAGATGTTGCAGCTCATTTGGTCATAGGAGTATCATGTCCAGGCACTTATGGAAAGACATTTAGAGAGCAAGTGATGAATGCATTTTCTTCTTTTGGCCCTAAAAGTCTTTATGGAAAATAACTGATGTACATATTCAAAAAAATGTATTTGGATTGTCTGCACCCCTGACAATATATATTTTTTGTATACCTCAAGTATCTTTTATCCATATAGATTTTGACTTTGTTCTTAAGAAGTCACATTATTTTCAGATCTTAAGAATTTTTACCTGTTATTTTTCAGGCACTTAAAAGAGCACTAAAACTGGAACCTTCCAACCCTGAACTCCACACGTGTTTGATACGATTCTTGCAATATAGACAAGAAAAACTTAGCTCTCAATGTGGGACCATTGTGGATGTTATCAATAGGGAAGTGACCCGACTTCTTCCAACAACAGATCCTAATAAGCTTAATGAAGATTTCTTAAATAATAATCAAGAATCTCTCCCACACAGACTACAAGGTTTGCCCATATTTATGTATAGTAAACTTAGGTTAATATGTATATTAAAGAAAATGGGAATAATTGTTTTAACATGTTTATTGTGCACATTGTGGTTTAACTTTATATCCTGATTAATAGAAAAGAGGAATTATACAGGCCTTAATCTGCCATCCCCATGTGGCTTTCCTCATAACAGTGGTATTGACAAAGGCTTGCACAGTCTCTCCCTCTGTGATATTGTTACATTGCCATTAGTATGAAATTTTTGTTTCTGTTTTCCAAATTAATCAACTTTCATGAGTTGTTTAATCTTTTAAGATCTTGCTGAAACCATCAGAGGCTTTTTTTTTTATATATTTTCCTTTTAATTTTCCCAAAACTCATTAGCAATGTGGTAACCATGTCATGTTGCCAAGGAAATAATTACATTGCTAACAAAAGAAAATTGAATTAGTTACCATACTTGTCATTCACTATATGACTGGAGGAAACTGTTGGACTGCCACTGTTTAAAGATCATGTCTTCCAGCCCTGAGTTACAAACATTGGAATCTAAAATTTGTCTATGCTCTCATATATAACAACAGAGCAGTCAATGCATAAAAGAAAACCCAGTGGAAAATATTGCATGCTTTAAAGTCAAGCAATATGCCTAACTTGTGGAGCAGCTGAAATCTGAGAAGCAGTTATGGAATGCCATCACAAGTGTAAAAATTCAAAGCAAAGAAGCTAGAGACAGAGTTCTGAAGGAACAAATAAAACTGCCATTAAAGCTAAAATAAAAATTGAGAAAACCCTGGAGATTTTGGTTTAGGTCTTCCTGAAGCAGAGTTAGGTGAAGCAAGAGGAGCTGAAACTTCGAGGCAACTTTGGCAAGGTCATCAGAGGAATACAGTTTCATAATGGACCTATAAAATAAGCTGGAGATAAAAGGAAGAAATGCACAGACTTTGCAAAACTGTTGATAGCTTATGTCATTGAAGCAACTTTAGAATTCTAAGCAGCAGCAGCATGGTAAAGATGATTATTTGAGATATGTCTAGAGATGAAAATATTAGAGGTGCATGAGCAGTAAACATCAACAAGGAGGGGGTGTTAAGATTAATCTAAGAGAAGGCTGAGATAATCAGCTGTGATATAAGCAAGAAAAGATTGCTAAAGAGCAAGAAAAGCAAAATATCACAAGCTGCTGTTTCAGGTGCTAACTGAAGAAGCAAGACTTGACCAGATAGTGTCAGAAGCATAACCATAGGTTCTTGTGGATCCTTAAGAAAAGAATAGCCATGTAAGCCTCCATCATAAAGCAGTGCCAGGAGGAGGAGAAGTCTGCACACCATTATGAACAGCTAAGGAAATGTGAATGCTTCTGTAACATGCCCCTTAGCGGAAGTGACATTTTACACCTCGGTTACTTACCAGGCCTGGGCGTTGCACATTTGTTGTACATCTCGGCTGTTTACACTGTTGCACCAATAAGTAGGAACTCCCCATAAACATTCCAAACAAATGTATTAAGCCAGTTTTCCAGAATCTCTTCATAGATATTATCTTGTTCACAATCCAGCATGTATACACATGCATACCTCTGCTTATGATACAGTATGTAGTTTATATTTTCATTATTAAATACAGTATATACTACATATGTACTTAACAGATGTAATCATTTTCATCACTATTAAGTGAAATACCAATTTAATTTGCAGCTGCCCGTTCAATGGTGCTTCTGGATGGTGTACAACGTGAGCGTGCCCTTTCCATTGCTACAGTTCTTGATTCACATCTAAATGACAGAACTCATGAGGTATGTTTAAATACAAAGATTTCCAATTATGTGTTTTGTGTACAAGGGGCTTAGACATACAGCATGCACATGTGAACATGTTAGATGGTAGTGGAGAAGAATGGTTTTTGAGACTTTATGAACTGTTGGAGTGTGAGTAGGGTAATATTTTGTGAAGGGATTCAGGGAGACAGGTTAGCCAGCCTCGAGTCATGGAGGTACTCTTGAGGAGGGGTTTTGGGAGATTTGCTGTTTAGCGTGACGTCTAAACTGTCTTACCTGCATGCCTCTGGCATGACAGTGATAGTGTGAATGATGGTGAAAGTTTTATTTTTTTTGAGAGGGGTTCACCCTGCCTTGGTGAAAGATAGCCAGCGTGTTAAACTATCTTCTTCCTGACCATACAGTATATAACTAGATTAAAACAATATTTTTGTTGTTTTCATAGAGATAGATATAAATATAATTGAATTTTAGCAAACCGATTCTTGAAACCTAATGCTACCATATTGAAATATACATATATCATCTCTAAATGCTTAACTCATCTGTTAACATGAGTTAAGTTAGCATTAGTTACCATCAATCAGAAATATTCTTTCGTACTGTAATGACTTATTTTAGCGGAGTTATCTTAGAAATATTCAAGCCTCAAATGACACAAGTTCTAAAGTAAAAAAAAAAAATGGTGATTTTATTATGGAAACATTGACCATTGTTTTCCAGCTCACCATTTAATTAAATTACAGTATTGGTGTACAGGGATTCTCCAATTTAAAAAGCTTAAATACATGTTGCCCCAATTTACCTAAGAAAATGTATTCTGTGCTTTTATACTGTATACAAGTACCTCTTTTAAAGAAGTCTCAAGTCTAAAATTTTAGTCACAGTCATGGGCAATTAAGCATAATTGTATTTTGCAGAAAATAGTGATTGTGCCAGATCATCCAGGCCAGCAGGCTGCCTGCAGTAACAGCCTGGTTGATCAGGCAAACATCAGACAATCTTACAGGAGTTAGGAAAACTCAAAACCCTTCAAAGATACATACTCCAGGTTTCTAATATACGTATAGATAAAACTGGCATGCTCCATGGGGAAATGGAAAATAATCTTTCCTCTGTAGGCCATGCTTGTTGTAAGAGGCAACTAAAATGCTGGGAGCAAGGGTCTAGTAATCCCTTTCCTTGTATAAATAACAAAAAAGGCACAATACCGTGACTGGAACAATACACACACAACCCGCACATATAAAAAGAGAGGAGCTTACGACGACGTTTCAGCCCGACTTGGTAAATGGTCCAAGTCGGGCCGAAACGTCGTCGTAAGCTCCTCTCTTTTTATATGTGCGGGTTGTGTGTGTAACTTTCCTTGTATAAATTGCTAAATGTAAAAAGAAAAAAAAATCCTCTTTTGGCACTGTGAGAAAGTGTATATGAAAGTTAAACAGCTGTTGTTATATGTATTCACCCAACACACTTGAAGCATTTATATATATAATATATCTTCTTTTCTTTCAACACGTCGGCCGTTTCCCACTGAAGCGGGGTGGCCCAAAAGGAAAAACGAAAGTTTCTCCTTTTACATTTAGTAATATATACGTACAGGAGAAGGGGTTACTAGCCCCTTGCTCCCGGCATTTTAGTCGCCTCTTACGACACGCATGGCTTACGGAGGAAGAATTCTGTTCCACTTCCCCATGGAGATAAGAGGAAATAAGAACAAGAACTAGTAAGAAAATAGAAGAAACACAGAGGGGTGTGTATATATATATATGCTTGTACATGAATGTATAGTGTGACCTAAGTGTAAGTAGAAGTAACAAGACATACCTGAAATCTTGCATGTTTATGAGACAGAAAAAAGACACCAGCAATCCTACCATCATGTAAAACAATTACAGGCTTTCGTTTTACACTCACTTGGCAGGACGGTAGTACCTCCCTGGGCGGTTGCTGTCTACCAACCTACTACCTAGATATATATATATATATATATATATATTCTTTCTTCTTTCAACACGTCGGCCGTTTCCCACCGAAGTGGGGTGGCCCAAAATGAAAAACGAAAGTTTCCCATTTTACATTTAGTAATATATACAGGAGAAGGGGTTACTAGCCCCTTGCTCCCAGCATGTTAGTCGCCTCTTACGACACGCATAGCTTACGGAGGAAGAATTCTGTTCCACTTCCCCATGGAGATAAGAGGAAATAAGAACAAGAACTAGTAAGAAAATAGAAGAAAACCCAGAGGGGTGTGTATATATATGCTTGTACATGAATGTGTAATGTGACCTAAGTGTAAGTAGAAGTAACAAGACATGCCTGAAATCTTGCATGTTTATGAGACAGAAAAAAGACACCAGCAATCCTACCATCATGTAAAACAATTACAGGCTTTCGTTTTACACTCACTTGGCAGGACGGTAGTACCTCCCTGGGCGGTTGCTGTCTACCAACCTACTACCTAGATATATATATATATATATATATATACGTATATAAGAGAGAGATACTGCCTCCATGTGTTCAAGGCATGATTTTTTCATTGTAGAAGAATATAAGGTATATGTGGGTAGGCAGCAACCATGTTTTTCCTCATCTCTTCACCACTATTATCCCATCAGTCACATAGAGCATTATAGGCTTCTGAAAATGACTAAAAGAGATACTACCTATGTATTACACGTGTTCATTGTATAAGAAAATTATTGCCTTGCATATTATATGAGATAAGACAAAGCATTTATCACAGCTCAGCATGTGCTATGCATTTCACACACAAACTTTATTAATTTATTTTTTTATTAACCTTTTTACTTTCATGACTTCCCACCAAGGCAGGGTGACCCAAAGAAGAAAACACATTCACCAACATTTACTCAGTTGCCATCTTTCCAGAAGTTTGCTAACATCACAGAAGATTACTGGAGTAGTTTTTTCACTTGTGATTTGATTAGATTGCTATGTAATTTGTCAGTTTGATTTTATAGTTTTCTTCCAACCAACAGAATATGCAGCAAGTATTAGAATGGCTGGAATCACGTGAGTTTGTAGCCACACCAGAGCAAGTTTGTCACTATAAAGCACAGTGCCATGATATCTATCCTCGTGCCCGGGCCTTCTGTCCCCCTCAGCCAGCATCCACTTCTTCAACAAGTGATTCTGCTAGTGATTCTACTACTACTACTTCCACTACTACTACTACTATCACTACTACTACCATTACCACAACATCCTCTACAGCCAATCATAATCATGTGGACTCACCCAGCAGCTGAAATTCATTGCAAGTTCCCAGCATTAGACTTTTGCAGACTGCAGGGTTCTTCTAAGTGATGTCAACACCAGGATGCCGTGATATTGCAAAAAGAAACTAACCTTGGAAATTATATTAAAATGTTCTAAACTGTCAAGCCTCAGTAACTTAAATTTCTCTTAAGAAAAGAACTAGTGAAAGCATATGACATAGTTGAGCTAAAATAATCCTGGTAATGAATATAAACAGTGTACACCTATACTTGGAAAGACATTATCATGGTCATTAAAGGCAGTTAATATTGTTTTGTTTGGTTAAATATTGAGCTTTATCTCATACTTGTATCATATATTTACACATTACATTAGAATCATTCATAATACTGCTTTGTTAAAGAGTTTGAAGTTGCTTTGTTGTTAAACAAACATTAGCATGACTACTACAGTTTTATATGTACAGTTAACAGATGTTTAATTCATTAGTAGTCATCTTAACAATTTTTATACCTCCACAGTTCCTGTCATGAATGCTTAAGTTGAACATCATTTTATCTGAAAGGAAATGGGTTATTTATTATTAAGTAAACATTTATTTCTTATTGATTAATGCCTTTTATGGTGTTAATATATTATTCCAGATGTTATTGAAGTAGTCATCCCTACAAGGCATATGTAAACTTAATAATTGGCAGTCAAGACTGGAAGTTGGTGTTTAATCCATATTTCCTACTGGTTGCCACATTGAACTGAGGGCAGAGCTCAGTATCCTGTCCTTGAAATTTTATTCTTCAATAATGAAATTTTTTATCCAAGCTGTGTAGTACATCAATAACCCAAGGAAATTCCTTGGCCATGTGTGGCTCGCCTCAGAACTGAAAATATTTTTTGAAAATTATAGTTTTCTTTTAGGAATTTGTAGGAGTGACATTTAATGGTATGGTTCTTTGAACATTGTGCACTTTATGAAGATTAGTTTTGGGCTGTTTTTATATGGGTGCATTCCATAATTGTAGTTGAATGTAGACTCATTTTTCTCTAAACTACTGTTAATTATGTGCCTTTGTATTCCTCTAATTCTGTTCAATGCCTTCAAAGTGCCCAACCATTAATAGCTACTCCTGCATATTGATTCTCATTGTTGGAATTTGGAAGGTGTTATAAACATGTTGCCAATTATTAAATCAAACCTCACATGAATGTCCCTCTTTGGCTCCATATTGTAGCAGCCAGTGTTTGGCCTAATTTTTAACCTTCAACCCTCCCCCTCCCCTTCCCTTGCTTATTATTTTTTTTTTTTAATATGCTGTTATGGTCTTGATTCTGAAATAACACTTGGGTAATTAATATATTGACTTGCAAATATCAATATCATTTTAAAAGAAAACCCTCCTACTTGTTAATTCATGTCTTGTGATGCTCAATTTTGAAATATGGATCTAGTGACTCGGTGATACTTCAGAAGCTCGGCCTGTGCCAGTACTGTATATAAGTGAGAGTTTGAATTCCATCAAGTTGTTAACATGGGAGTGATGAGTATAGGGTTTTTGGCTGCAATACTTAAAATTATTCTGCTTATTGTTAAAAAATAGCCACTACCATAATCAGTTTTGCTCACTTGCATTACCCATTACTGACATTAATGGGTAATAATTCATTCAAGTATGTACATAGATGATGATGGCTTTGCCATGTTATGATGATAGGCAATATAATTCTGACAGTATCAGGGTTGGACTTACCTTTATCAATATTGTCTCAGAGTATTACAGGAAGAGTATTCACCCACACTTGATATAAGGTCTCAAAAGGAATCAGTCATGCAGTATGCTAATTACCAATTTAAAATTTTCATCTAGTGATAAAATGGGTGTCTAGCAAGCCTTTAGAAATGCACTGAAGATCCACCTCTGTATGTCAGTTGTTAATCTCTGCTTACTTTATGGCTTTTGTAATTACCTAAAAATTGATATGCATATGTTACAGCCAGAAACTCTATAACATTGGTTTGCAACTGGATTAAGACTGGCTCTCCTAACATTAATTTGAATGTTATTAAAATTATTATTATTATTAAAATGACTGATTCTTGGCTGTAAAAGAAATGGCTCGAAAACTTTTGAAGACTTAATAAAAAGAAATTTTGTTAACTGTAGTAAAAGTGATCCAGGACTTTAGTTTCTCATGTGAACAGAAAAGCATTTGTTAAACACTTCAGAGAATAAGCCATTCATAACAATTATTGTTCGATAATAACAAATAATAAGGGACTTTGACTGCTGCCTTTATGGTAAAGGTGGAGTGATATTGTTATGCATTTAAAATACAAGGGAGAAATGCTTAGCTATTGGTTTAAGATATTCAGTAATTTATTTGGACTTCATATGTTATTTAATGTAATAGTGTGTGGTTTTGGTAAAGGTACTGCAATATAATTTGAATTTCAGATAAAATATACACTACAGATGGAAAATTTGTATTAAACATAGACATAGTAACCTGCAGAGAGAATTGCACAATTTAATCTGGACAGGAAAATTAATATGAAATTCACATTTACACAGGAGTCAGATAGTGAATTATGACCCTAATTGTCAGCTTTACTTTTATATTATAAGATGTAGGTTTTACATCATAGTGGCTGATGGGGTTAAGGGTCACTCAGTATACTAGACTGTATAATACCCAATTATATTCCATTTGCTAAGAATGTACAGGTTTGGTTGTTGCATAGTTATGGTTCAGCTAGTCACAAAGGGGATTTTTTTTTTTATTTTTTTTTTTTTTATTTTTTTTTTTTTTGAGCAAGTGCTTTCATTTCTTCGCCAGATTTGTATATATCATTTTCTAAAAGGAAAAAAAAGCAGAGTTGCCTGAACATTTTGTACTTAGCTACCACAGTGCACTGTATACTCAGCCAACTTGTTCAGTCATATATTTTCCCTCGGGTAAAGAAAGCATCCTTGTTATTACATTCTATGAACCTCCTCATTATCTTGCTTATTGAGGGGAAAACCCTGAACAAAGTTGAAGGAACCTTCATGATTCCAAAATGTTTGTACAGATTTTGAAAGAACATGGGTAGTTTCATTAAGAGACAGAATTCACTGTGCATGTGCTCCTTGTCACTATTTGTTTTTAACAGGTTAATTTCTCATTAGGTTGTTTAAAAATGAGATAATGAAGTAAACATATTGTATATTATATAATTGATATATTATGAGCCTCAGGTGATACGAGTCAAGGGCACTGTATGTACATGGATTGTTGAGTGTGAGTTGCCTGCCTGGGTACCACCCTATTTTGATACATTTTTCAGTGTCATTATATATAGGCAGAGGACCCTGAGAATGGGGACTTGAAATAAATCTAAACCTGTAATGTGTATCATTATACATTGTTATGTTCTCGGCCAGCCTCCACTTCCTCGACCACAACCATGGATTTTCCCAATTGCTGAAATGCAGTGACTCTATGACCCCCTTTCCCCAGCTGTGGAAATCTGCCATTGTTCTCCCTTTCCGCAAACTGGGTACTACAGGACATGATGCCTCTCACTATCGTCCCATTGCTCTTACCAGTGCAGTTTGCAAGGTGATAGAACGTCTGGTAAATAGACGTTTGATATGGTATTTAGAGATGCACAATAGTCTCTTCACTAGTTAATATGGCTTTTGTAAAGGCTGTTCTACCATTGACCCCCTACTACACTTGGAGACGTATGTTCGTAATGCCTTTGCCAATAACCACTCGGTTATTGCCAGATTTTTTGACCTTGAGAAGGCATATGACAACTTGGAGGTATAACATCTTGGCCCAGGCTCACTCCTTAGGCCTCCGAGGCAGTCTACCGTTTTTCCGTAACTTCTTAACCGAAACATTTCCATGTTTGGGTTAATAACATGCTTTCCCCGGACTTTGTCCAAGCTGAAGGTGTCCCCCAGGGATGTGTTCTGAGCACAACAATTTTTCTCCTTGCTATAAATGATCTGACATCTATTCTAATATTTGGTCATCACTATATGTTGATGACTTTGCTATAGCTTGTGCAGCCGCTGACTGTCACCTCGTTGCAGTTTTTCTCCAGCATGCGGTCAACCTTGCATTACCTCTCTGAAGGCAACTTGTCATAGCCCGCTGAACCTCCTTAAAACCCTCGCTCATTCATGGGGGCTGATTGTAGAACTCTCCTTCGACTACATTCAGCCCTAATTTTATCGAAACTCGATTATTGTGACCAGATATATTCAGCAGCCTCTCCTGCAACTTTCTAGCATTAATCCTATCCATCACCATGGATTTCGTTTATGCCTCCATGCTTTTCGCTCTTCACCGGTTGAAAGCCTCTATGCACAGGCGAATATTCCATCCTTGACCGATCGCCGTGATGCTCATTGCCTTCACTGTTATGTTCGCTCTCATGACCTCTGCAATCCTTCCATATATAGGATAGCCACTTATGTTAGTAGACGTTCTTTATTTGTTGCCCCTGTTTACTCCGTCCCTTTTCTCTTCACCTACATTCGCTCTTGTCTTCTCTTCAGTTACCACCTTTCTATGTTCATGTAGCATCTCGCTTTTCCCTACCCCCTTGGGAAGTTCTGACAGTGTGTCTGTTCTTTCCCACTGTCTGATGACAAACAAAATTCACCATATGGTGGTTTGTTTCTTGTCTTCAACTTATATATATTATAAGCATTGAGCATGGAAATGTCCAGAAGATGGAAAAAGAGTTTTATGTACCACTTACAACTCTTGAGAACACAATCAGCAAAACTAATTTGCATGTCATATTTGTCCTCTGAGCACATAGTGAGGGTTTAGTCCATCACAGCTGCAGGTTTTTGAATGGGTTCATTGGTTTCTATTCTGCCTGCCACTGTCTCATTTCATTTCAGTGAATCGATGTCAACAATGTGACATTTCGTTTGTCATGCCACCGAAATGCTATGATGTCATAGGCAGCAAACGCCTGCACCACACCTCTGAGTGCCTGCGTCGAACCTGGGCATATGCTTATGATTTACACGCACTGTGC
Source organism: Cherax destructor (assembly GCA_009830355.1). Lineage (NCBI taxonomy): Eukaryota > Metazoa > Arthropoda > Malacostraca > Decapoda > Parastacidae > Cherax > Cherax destructor. The sequence goes on from WNWK01006494.1 coordinate 88,965, forward strand.
CACACACGTCTGTCATGTTCACCCGCAAGAAATCACTGAGTAAGGGGCTTGTGTACCAGTTATCAGTAGTATATAATATATGCCCCTTACCAAGATATGGCTCCATCATTGTTCTAACCACATCATCAGAGATACCCAATAACTCTGATATCTTGCAATGTATTACTTCCAGTGTACACAATTATATCCACTGTAGCAATCACAAGTACAAACAATTTTATACCAAAGCGTTTCCTCTTGCTTTGAATATACTTCTTGAACGACAGTCTACCTTTGAACAGAATCATAGACTCGTCAATAACAAGCTTCCTGAAGGGATAAAAATACATAACAGAACTTTTGTTTCAGATACATAAACACATTCCTGATCTTATATAACCTGTCGTTTGTGTCAGGCCTTAGTTTTGTCTGAGAAGTGTAGCATACATAACAGTAGCAGAAATCGATTCACTGGTATTACTATATCATTGAAAGCTGGGGTTGAAATCAGGTGGTCTATCGACCAGTATGATGTAACAGTGTGCTTATACACGTGGCATATGCATTATTGTGGCAAAGAACAGATATATCTCAGCCACAGTTGTCTTCTTCCACTGGTGTAGGCATGATCTTGGTGAAACAATTGTGTTTGCCATGGTGTAATCGAAGTATGTGTTATTTTCCCTAACAACAATTTACATCAGGGGTTCATCAAAGAATAACTCAAAAAATCCAGTTCAGTGGCATTGTTCCCAAGTGTACAAGATGGCCGTATTCCACTTTGAGTTTCATCAAAGTGATGGGGATTGGGAACAAAATTGGCACCTTGCTGCCAATCCCAGATGCGGTCTGCTGGTGGGTACTGGATATTGACAGGTGGTTGTGGTTGTGCAGGTTGCTGTGGTGGATGAGGGTGGCCTTTGTTGTGGATGTGCTGAGTCAGCAGCATGGCTACCAGCATTTACAGCTGCTGGTGCCTCATGGCGCATGGCATTTTTTTTTTTTTTTTTTTTTTATTAACACATCGGCCGATTCCCACCAAGGCAGGGTGGCCCGAAAAAGAAAAACTTTCATCATCATTCACTCCATCACTGTCTTGCCAGAAGGGTGCTTTACACTACAGTTATAAAACTGCAACATTAACACCCCTCCTTCAGAGTGCCGGCACTGTACTTCCCATCTCCAGAACTCAAGTCCGGCCTGCCGGTTTCCCTGAATCCCTTCATAAATGTTACTTTGCTCACACTCCACTGTATAACCCCTGTGGTTTAGCGCTTCTATTTGATTATAATATAATGCTCACACTCCAACAGCACGTCAAGTATTAAAAACCATATGCCTCCATTCACTCCTATCAAATACGCTCACACATGCTTGCTGGAAGTCCAAGCCCCTCGCACACAAAACTTCCTTTACCCCCTCCTCCAACCTTTCCTAGGCCGACCCCTACCCCGCCTTCCCTCCACTACAGATTTATACACTCTCGAAGTCACTCTGTCACGTTCCATTCTCTCTACATGTCCAAACCACCTCAACAACCCCTCCTCAGCTCTCTGGACAATCGTTTTGGTAATCCCGCACCTCCTCCTAATTTCCAAACTCCGAATTCTCTGCATTATATTCACACCACACATTGACCTCAGACATGACATCTCCACTGCCTCCAGCCTTCTCCTCATTGCAACATTCATCACCCATGCTTCACACCCATATAAGAGCGTTGGTATAACTATACTCTCATACATTCCCTCTTTACTTCCATGGACAAGGTTCTTTGTCTCCACAGACTCCAAGTGCTCCACTCACCCTTTTCCCCTCATCAATTCTATGATTCACCTCATCCTTCATAGACCCATCCGCGACATGTCCACTCCCAAATATCTGAATACATTCACCTCCTCCATACTCTCCCTCCAATCTGATATCCAATCTTTCGTCACCTATTCTTTTTGTTATCCTCATCACCTTACTCTTTCCTATATTCACTTTCAATTTTCTTCTTTTACACACCCTACCAAATTCATCCACCAACCTCTGCAGCTTCTCTTCAGAATCTCCCAAAGCACAGTGTCATCAGCAAAAAGCAACTGTGACAACTCCCACTTTGTATTTGCTTCTTTATCTTTTAGCCCAACACCTCTTGCCAAGACCCTCGCATTCACTTCTCTTACAACCCCATCTATAAATATATTGAACAACCACGGTGACATCACACATCCTTGTCTAAGGCCCACTTTTACTGGGAAATAGTCCCCTTCCCTCCTACACACTCTAACCTGAGCCTCACTATCCTCATAAAAACTCTTCACTGCTTTCAGTAACCTTCCTCCTATTCCATACACCTGCAACATCTGCCACATTGCCCCCTATCTACCCTATCATACGCCTTTTCCAAATCCATAAATGCCACAAAAACATCTTTACCCTTATCCAAATACTGTTCACCTATATGTTTCACTGTAAACACTTGGTCTACACACCCCTACCTTTCCTAAAGCCCCCTTGTTCATCTGCTATCCTGCTTTCTGTTTTACTCTTAATTCTTTCAATAATAACTCTACCATACACTTTACCAGGTACACTCAACAGACTTATTCCCCTATAATTTTTGCACTCTCTTTTGTCCCCTTTGCCTTTATACAAAGGAACAATACACGCTCTCTGCCAATCCCTAGGTACCTTACCCTCTTCCATACATTTATTAAATAATAGCACCAACCACTCCAAAATTATATCCCCACCTGCTTTTAACATTTCTATCTTTATCCCATCAATCCCAGCTGCCTTACCCCCTTTCATTCTACCCACTGCCTCACGAACTTCCCTACACCCACAACTGGCTCTTCCACACTCCTACAAGATGTTATTCCTCCTTGCCCTACACACGAAATCACAGCTTCCTGTCTTCATCAACATTTAACAAATCCTCAAAATATTCTCTCCATCTTCCCGATACCTCTAACTCTCCATTTAATAACTCTCCTCTCCTATTTTTAACTGTCAAATCCATTTGTTCTCTAGGCTTCCTCAACTTATTAATCTCATTCCAAAACTTTTTCTTATTTTCAACAAAATTTGCTGATAACATCTCACCCACTCTCTCATCTGCTCTCTTTTACATTGCTTCACCACTCTTTTAACCTGTCTTTTCTCTCCATATACTCTTCCCTCCTTGCATCACTTCTACTTTGTAAAAACCTCTCATATGCTAACTTTTTCTCCCTTACTACTCTCTTTACATCATCATTCCACCAATCGCTCCTCTTCCCTCCCGCACCCACTCGCCTGTAACCACAAACTTCTGCTGAACACTAACACTACATTTTTAAATCTACCCCATACATTTTCGACCCCATTGCCTACACTCTCACTAGCCCATCTATCCTCCAATAGTTGTTTATATCTTACCCTAACTGCTTCCTCTTTAGTTTATAAACCTTCACCTCTCTTTTACTTACTGATTCTATTTTCCTTGTATCCCATCTACCTTTTACTCCCACTGTAGCTATAACTAAAAAGTGATCTGATATATCTGTAGCCCCTCTATAAACATGTACATCCTGAAGTCTACTCAACAGTCTTTTATCTACCAATACATAGTCCAACAAACTACTGTCATTACGCCCTACATCATATCTTGTATACTTATTTATCCTCTTTTTCTTAAAATATGTATTACCTATAACTAAACCCCTTTCTATACAAAGTTCAATCAAAGGGCTCCCATTATAATTTACACCTGGCACCCCAAACTTACCTACTACACCCTCTCTGCATGGCACATTATCCATCCCAATTGTAACAATATCATCATTTTCACTATCTGTTCCTGGTGTAGGTCCACTGGATGAACTTCGAGATGTACTCCTTCCCATTGGAATAGCATATGGCACACTACCAGAATGCATGTAGCATCGTACATACTGACGCTTCACTGGAGAATATTCCTCCTCGCTGTCGCTACTGGAATTGTAATCAAGTGCTTGGAAATCACAATAACTATCACTATCATTATCACTGCTCACATCTGAGTCCTGGACACGGGGAAATAGTTTCCTCATTCGCCGTGGTACAATTGAACGTGAACGAGACGGCCAACCTCCAGATATGGAAGGTTGAGGGTCGTCTGGGTTTTCAGCACTATTTCCGTTATCCTGGGCATTGCTTTCAGTCACAAACTCCTCAAAACCATGAAATTCATCTTCACTGACACTTCCATCTGTGTTAGAACTATTACTTGGGAAGAGAAGTCCCAATTTGCCGGGGAGTGAGATATTTCTTACCGCGAGGCATGATAAACAAGGACAACTGAAATGGCGTTCCCACAATATAATGCAGGTGCCTATTTTTTTATACTGTGCAAGCAGACCCATTCTCTCACATGTAGGCCTACCAGCTTTCTCCTGAAAGATTTGAAGCCGCTAGAATTTTGGCATATTAATACGTCACCAACACTGGCTCGTAAGCCGTACCTAGATGGCACCGACAGTGAAAGGGTTAAAACTCTAGCCCATCTTACTTGGATAACTGATATTATTATTACAATCAAAACTAGGAACTAAACCCACATTATTATTATAATCAAAAGAAGCGCTAAACCACAGGGGTTATACAGCGCGGCACTAAACCCACAAGGGTAGCTGATAAGACTAACCCTTCTTCACATTCATTCCACCCTAAATTAGGATGCAATGTGGGTTTAGCATTTAGTTTTGATTGTAATAAGGGAAAAGATAATGAAGGCTATGAAAGCAGACAAAATAACAAGAGACTGGGAATTTTATTGATCTTACAAAGATGGGGCTTTTGCCTCTTTTTATAATTTAGACTGGGAAATATCAAAAATCCCCAAGATACAAACATTACCCTTGATGAATGGACTAGATATGAGAGAAGGTATCTATATAGCAAGTGTGCACCATATAAAAAAAATCCTGCAGCACACAGTGCATAATGAGAAAACCAAGTTTTTGGTGTAAAACAGCAACTTTGTGGTGTATTTTTTATTATAATAATAATAATAATGTCCCTTGGTCTCATTTGACAGAATGGAAGATATATTACAGAAAAAAAAAAAGATGATTTGATTGGTTTCAGAACTGAAAATACTGTAGCTTGAAATTTAGCTCAAATTAGCAGAAATGTTCAATTTTTGCTGATATATACTCAAGAGTAAACAAATCACATCACTCGTCCAATATACATCCAACTGATTGATGGGTTTAATATGCGTTCACAAATGTGCTATTATTATTTATACAATTATTACAATATTTCATAATAGTAAATATTTTTTTGTGTGAATAAAAAAATCAAAATGGAATTCATATGTAAAGCCTGGGAACGTAACTAATGAAGAGAAAATATTTTAGTGCCAGGAATGCCTGTACATACTGTTTATTCTGGACCTTATTTTGAAATTTGTGTGAAATTAGCCAAATTATGAATTTCTGATCACTTTATTGGGTAGCTGAAATACTTCATTGGGCAGTTTCTTGTGCTCAATTGATGAAATGGAAGACACACTAGTGAAACAGCTAAGAATTTTGTCTAGTGGAACAATGTAATTGGCCTAATGGGAGTCGGTTAACAAATATCATCGATGCATAAATATCGCTGACACTGCAAAATTCACAAAAGTGAATTTTAATCAATTTTCCATCAAATTTCCTACTTTTTGTTTTATTACCTTCAGAAAATTATCTACCATTTCATAGGAATTTTTTTTTTTTTAAATTCTTGGACGCAGAGGGCAAGTTTCAGATCGGGGGTCTGGACAACGAAAGGGCTAACTATTCTGTTTCATGTCTAAATAAATAGTTCACAAAAACAAAACGTTATCAAACTTTTTATTTTGTTTAAAAGGCAATTTTTCCAGATTTCTATGTTGGTGATGGGAATAAATGTCTTTCATTATTTAATAAATTATGAAGCACTTACATTTTAAATAAAAGTAAACTTGGAATAATTCTAGAAATGGTAATCCTGAGCCAAATACTTCTAAATGTCAATGAAAACATCTATAACCAAGAAAATATATCAAAAGCATTAAAAAAATCACCTTTCCAATTTTAATTACAAAATATGTTTACACAAGTTAAAAAGAAGACAATAGCTGGCAGCTTTATAAAATACCATGAAAACTGGTAGTGTCTGGCGGACCAGAAGAAAAGTTTGCAGCAAGAGCACTACGCACAGCACATTCTAGCCGCAGCTGCAGACTCAAGTCATCAACAATGCACTGACCTGACCAAAACAAATTATAATCATATTATTATACTTATAATTAAGCACTAAACCCATAAGGTTATTAAAATATACATTTTTTTGCAAAAACAAATATTCATTGGTGAAATAGCCAAAGTAAAGAACATATGGGAATAATATGGTCACATTCCCAACAAAACTATTATTAGTATAATTATTATAATCAGAACTAAGTGCTAAACCAACAAGGGTCATACAGCACTGCAGGGTAGGGTGTGCTGTTCAGTATGCTTGATCTGAGACTAGCAAGGTTGGAGAGTATAATGGAGGTAGAGTTAGTAAGGGCAGTGAGGAGTGCTAAAGGAAGTATATAAACAAAGGTTGTGTAATAAATCTGTTGCTGTCAAAAGGTCAAAGGTGGGGCCGTCAGCTAGGAGGGATGATAAAGTAAGGGTGCTAAAGCAGAGACAACATCGGAGGTAAATTCTGTGTGCTCACTGGTAAACAGGACAGTCCACAAGAACATAAACTGAAATTGGAACCTGACAATTTTCACAAAGTGGAACTGCGCCTCTTGATGAGATTCCCATGAGTGAGACGTGTGTACCTGATGCGAAGACGGGAAAGGGTAGTCTCCCAACCACAACATTGATAAAACAAAAATCCTAAACACGGCTTGATAGAATGTAATTTGCTATGAATCAACCCAGACCAACGTTCTTGCCAATGGTTTTAAAGCTGGCTAGAGATTACAGCAAACCAGTCTGAGAATGGAATACCCCTATATGAAATGGAAAGGTCACGTACCGCTGACTGTGTAGCAGAGTCCGCCTGCTCATTGCCCTGAACATCAACATGACCAGGGACCCAGCAGAAAATTATTTCTTAATTTTACTAGAAATGCGGTGCAACCAAAGTTGTAAACGAAAAACTAGGGGATGGGGCAAATTAAATTTTTTGATAGCCTGCAAAGTACTAAAGGAGTCTGAAACTACCACAAATGTTGAGGTAGGTATGGATGCAATACTATTACAGCCTCTCCTCACTTAACAATGGAGTTCCGTTCCTAAGACCACGTCATTGAACGAATTCGTTGCTAAGTGAGGAGCATACTATAATGGTAGTGGGTTTGTGTCAACCATCTTTGATATTGCTTTAATGTCACCTTTGCACCACTCATAACATTTCTGGTATATTTTTAAATGTTTATACAGTAGTGTACTGTATATTGAAATAAAAAGAATACACTACAGTGGACCCCCGACTATCGGCTGGTCTGAGTATCGGCTGGCTCGAGTTTCGATCGCTTTTTTTCGGCCCAATTTTTCCCTGACAATCTGCCGTTTCCCCGAACATCGGCCCGCATACCAGACCTGTCCGTCTGCCCACACTTGCGTGCCTCCCCGTGCAGGCGTCGTGAGCCAGTCTAGCTTTGTTTATCCTTGAGTGAACATTACCCAGCATGCTCATTCAAACATTTCACAATAATTTTATTGTGTTTATTGATTGTCACTTTTTTATTTTTTATTATTAACACATTGGCCGATTCCCACCAAGGCAGGGTGGCCCGAAAAAGAAAAACTTTCATCATCATTCACTCCATCACTGTCTTGCCAGAAGGGTGCTTTACACTACAGTTATAAAACTGCAACATTAACACCCCTCCTTCAGAGTGCCGGCACTGTACTTCCCATCTCCAGAACTCAAGTCCGGCCTGCCGGTTTCCTGAATCCTTCATAAATGTTACTTTGCTCACACTCCAACAGCACGTCAAGTATTAAAACCATATGCCTCCATTCACTCCTATCAAATACGCTCACACATGCTTGCTGGAAGTCCAAGCCCTCGCACACAAAACTTCCTTTACCCCTCCCTCCAACCTTTCCTAGGCCGACCCCTACCCCGCCTTCCCTCCACTACAGATTTATACACTCTCGAAGTCACTCTGTCTCGTTCCATTCTCTCTACATGTCCAAACCACCTCAACAACCCCTCCTCAGCTCTCTGGACAATCGTTTTGGTAATCCCGCACCTCCTCCTAATTTCCAAACTCCGAATTCTCTGCATTATATTCACACCACACATTGACCTCAGACATGACATCTCCACTGCCTCCAGCCTTCTCCTCGTTGCAACATTCATCACCCATGCTTCACACCCATATAAGAGCGTTGGTATAACTATACTCTCATACATTCCCTCTTTACTTCCATGGACAAGGTTCTTTGTCTCCACAGACTCCAAGTGCTCCACTCACCCTTTTCCCCTCATCAATTCTATGATTCACCTCATCCTTCATAGACCCATCCGCCGACATGTCCACTCCCAAATATCTGAATACATTCACCTCCTCCATACTCTCTCCCTCCAATCTGATATCCAATCTTTTGTCACCTATTCTTTTGTTATCCTCATCACCTTACTCTTTCCTATATTCACTTTCAATTTTCTTCTTTTACACACCCTACCAAATTCATCCACCAACCTCTGCAACTTCTCTTCAGAATCTCCCAAAAGCACAGTGTCATCAGCAAAAAGCAACTGTGACAACTCCCACTTTGTATTTGCTTCTTTATCTTTTAGCCCAACACCTCTTGCCAAGACCCTCGCATTCACTTCTCTTACAACCCCATCTATAAATATATTGAACAACCACGGTGACATCACACATCCTTGTCTAAGGCCCACTTTTACTGGGAAATAGTCCCTTCCCTCCTACACACTCTAACCTGAGCCTCACTATCCTCATAAAAACTCTTCACTGCTTTCAGTAACCTTCCTCCTATTCCATACACCTGCAACATCTGCCACATTGCCCCCCTATCTACCCTATCATACGCCTTTGTCACTGTGAAATATAAATCACCATGGGTCTAAAGAAGCTTCCTAGTGGCACCCCTGTGGTAAAGAAAGTGAGGAACAGCATCGAACTGAAGAAGGAGATAATAGAAAAATTCACGAGGGGCCGTTCCTGCCTATCTAATTTATTAACCTTCTTCAGTAAAGCTTTTGAGGCTGTTGATCACGATAAAGAATTCGATATTGTTTATTTAGACTTTAGTAAGGATTTTGATAGAGTACCGCACCAGAGACTGTTAAAGAAAGTGGCAGCTCATGGCATTGGGGGAAAAGTGCTGTCATGGATCGAGTCATGGCTCACCAATAGGAAGCAGAGTGTGTGCATAAATGGGGTTAAATCCGAATGGGGACTTGTAACAAGTGGTGTTCCACAGGGATCAGTCTTAGGCCCATTGTTATTTATAATATATATCAATGACCTTGATGAGGGAATTACTAGTGATATGAGCAAATTCGCCGACGACACGAAGATAGGTAGGATAATTGATTCAAACATAGATGTCATAGAACTTCAGGAAGATTTAGACAAACTTAATTCGTGGTCAGAAAAGTGGCAGATGCAGTTCAATGTAGATAAATGCAAGGTTCTGAAGCTCGGGAGTGTCCATAACCCAAGCACTTACAAGTTAAATAACGTAGAACTTAGCCATACAGATTGTGAGAAGGACTTGGGGGTGATGGTAAGCAGCAACCTTAAACCAAGACAGCAATGCCTAAGCGTACGTAATAAGGCAAATAGATTACTGGGATTTATATCAAGAAGTGTTAGCAACAGAAGTCCAGAGGTTATATTACAGCTTTATACATCATTAGTAAGGCCTCACCTAGATTACGCAGCTCAGTTCTGGTCTCCATATTACAGAATGGACATAAATTCGTTAGAAAACATTCAGCGTAGAATGACTAAATTAATACATAGCATTAGAAATCTTCCTTACGAAGAAAGATTGAAGACCCTAAAATTACATTCACTTGTAAGACGTAGAATGAGGGAGACATGATCGAGGTATACAAGTGGAAAATGGGTATTAACAAAGGGGATATAAATAAGGTCTTGAGGATATCTCTCCAAGAGAGAACCCGCAATAATGGATTCAAGTTAGATAAGTTTAGATTTAGAAAGGATATAGGAAAGTATTGGTTTGGAAATAGGGTAGTTGATGAGTGGAACAGTCTGCCTAGTAGGGTTATTGAAGCTAGGACCTTGGGTAGTTTCAAATTTAGGTTGGATAAATTCATGAGTGAGAGGGGCTGGATTTGAGTGGGACTCGCGCATGAGTGGGTAAAATTGTCAAAGCTTATTTCTTGGGTAGCATTGAAAATTGGGTTGAGCAAATATTCTGTTAGTGGGACGGATTGTGAAGGACCTGCCTAGTATGGGCCAACAGGCCTGCTGCAGTGTTCCTCCTTTCTTATGTTCTTATGAGAGTGGCGTACGTGTGGGGGAGCTTGCCAGGATGTACAACAAAAACAAATCTACTATCACCTCTATCCTGGCAAAGAGAAAAGAAATCAAGGAAGCTGATGTTGTGAAAGGTGTTGACATGTTTGCCAAAATTAGATAAAAAACAGTGGATGAGGTTGAGAAGTTGTTGGCGATGTGGATAGTGGTGGGTGATAGTGTTTCCATGGCGATAATTTGTGAAAAGGCAAGGCAGTTGCACGCAGATCTTGTCAAGAAAATGCCTGGAACTAGTGCTGATGTGAGTGATTTTAAGGCCAGCAAAGGCTGGTTTGACAGATTTAGGAAATGTAGTGGCATACACAGTGTTGTAAGGCATGGTGAGGCAGCCAGTTCAGACAAACTTATGAAAGACAGGCTAACTCTCATATTGTGTAGTAATGCTAGTGGAGATTTTAAAGTGAAGCCTTTTACTGGTGTATCACTGAAAATCACAGAATGCTCAAGAAACACAATGTCACCAAGAGTAAATTGTGTGTTTTGGAAGGCTAACACTAAGGCATGGGTCACGAAGCAAATTTTCCTGGAATGGTTCAATGAAGTGTTTGGCCCCAGTGTGAAAAAATACCTACAGGAAAAGAAATTGGGACTCTAAATGCCTTCTGGTACTGGACAATGCTCCTGCTCATCCTCACAACTTGGCAGACATTTTGTCTGATGAGTTCAGTTTCATCACAGTGAAGTTCTTGCCTCCTAACACCACTCCTCTCATCCAGCCCATGGACCAGCAGGTCATTTCTAACTTCAAAAAACTCTACACAAAAGCAGTGTTTCAAAAGTGCTTTGAAATGACCTCAGACACTGAGTTGACCCTAAGAGAGTTCTGGAGGAATCACTTCAGTATCCTCCATTACATAAGCCTTATAGGTAAGGCTTGGGAGGGAGTGACTTCCAGAACTTTGAACTCTGCTTGGAGACAATTGTGGCCAGGTTGTGTCGAACAGAGGGATTTTGAAGGGTTTGAGGCTGACCCTGACCTTGACGACCCTCTGCCTGTTGTGGAAGGTATTGTGGCATTGGGCAAGTCCCTGGGATTGGAGGTGAGTAGCGAGGAAGTTATGTAAATCTGAGAGCACAGACCAGATAAAGTTGAGAGCAGCTGAGGAGAAAACCGAGAGATTAATGCAAGACAGAGCGAGTGCGATTGTCAAAATGGGTGTGAGTACAGTGGACCCTTCCTTTTCATCTTTAATCCATTCCAGAGAGACCAGCAAAAACTGAAACCATTTTCCCCATAAGAAATAATGTAAATCCAATTAATCCATTCGCAGACAACTGCAAAATAAGTAACCATGGCCCCAAAGAAAGTTCCTAGTAAAGTTCCTTTGGTAAAGAAAGTGAGAAATACTATAGAATTCAAGGCAGGCAGGCATAGAAGCAAGGAGTGTAGCAGGCATGCAGGGAGTGTAGCAGGAAGGCAGGGAGTGTAGCAGGAAGGGAGTGTAGCAGGAAGGCAGGGAGTGTAGCAGGCATGCAGGGAGTGTAGCAGGCAGGCAGGTAGTGTAGCAGGCAGGCAGGTAGTGTAGCAGGCAGGCAGGGAGTGTAGCAGGAAGGCAGGGAGTGTAGCAGGAAGGCAGGGAGTGTAGCAGGAAGGCAGGGAGTGTAGCAGGCAGGCAGGGAGTGTAGCAGGAAGGCAGGGAGTGTAGCAGGAAGGCAGGGAGTGTAGCAGGAAGGCAGGGAGTGAAGCAGGCATGCCGCGTTCGTGAGTCAGTATGTTTAATAATAACCAATCAAAATCATCTCTATTTCTATAATATATCTTCCATTCTATCAAATGACACTATGAAACTGTGAACACAACCATAAAAAATATATGAAAATACACCACAAAGTCACTGTTTTAAACCAAAAACAGGGTCGCAGTTTTTCTTCTCATTATGAGCTGCGTGCTGTAGGATTTTTTTATCTGGTGCACACCTACCACAGACCCATTCTCTCATATCTAGGCCCAGATTTACCACTCACAGCCTGAGTGAACTGAGCTCATGACAGAACTATAGCACTGATGCTGGCTTCAAAGCCGTAGAACTACAGCACGGACCTTGAAAGAGTTAAAGAAGGGGTTTGGGATACTGGCTGTCTGAAGTGTCATCTAAATTGCCATATCTGGGTGCCTCTGCAAAGACAGTGATCATGTGTGAATGATGGTGAAAGTGTTTCTTTCTTTTTTGGGTCACCCTGCATCAGTGGGAGACGGCTGACATTGAGAAAAAAAAAATAAACGCTAACCCACAAGGGTCAATTATATAATAAAATAATATAATAATCATCATATAATAATAATAATATATTATTATTACAGATCATACGTTTCATTCGCAGTTGAGAGAAAAGTAAACATACGTAAAGGTGCAATATTCAATCATAAATATGAATTTCTTTTTCACATTATCTTTTCATTTTTGATGTCTAGTTTAATAATAAATGTAACATCTACAGTGTTTTGTATCATACAAGACAATATTGATGTAGGTACCACAGACACGATTCAGTCTGTAAAGAGATGACATATTGATAAATACTGTACTGTAAGTGAATTTTCTCTTCCATATGATTTTCTTACGTTATATAATACATATAACATACAAAATGTGTTAATCGATTGTTTATGTTATCTGTAAGGCTTGCACTCAACAGTAGGCTGTTAGTAGTTAAGTTCGCACATTTTTTAATGCAATGGGGTGGGGGTGCCCTAGCCCCCACACTGTTCAAGGATCACGTGTATATTTGTAATAAGAAGCAGGAGGAATCTACAAACTAGCAGGGTTAGTAAATTCTACATGTGGAGGTAGCAGAAAATTAGTAAACAGCAAAGGATTGAAACATTGCGAAGAAAGGTGGAGTGTACAATATTAAGGAAGGTGTGAAGGAGTGATGGGAGGTGGATTGGTGTCCATCACTGGTTTTTGTCTCCTCAATATATTTGGAGACAGCTTCCAGTGTTTCAGATGACAAGGACATAGCAGGTAATACAATATCAGAGATAGAAGATGGAGGGCGAGTGAAGATTGGAGAGACAATGAGAGTTAACAAAGAGGGGGACGAGAGGATAGAGGTAACTTGGGAAGGAACTTGGGAGAGGACAGGAGAGGAGGGAACTGTATGAGGGAGAAGATGGACCTCCACACCCATAACAGATTCAATAAAAGGTAAAGTACTAGGCTCAGTGACTGGAAAAGGAAAATATTTTGGAAGGATAAGTGATGGAGGAGTTAAAGGAGATTTGAACTTTGGTGATGTTTTAGACTTTTGGAGAAATAGGGACACAAGATGATGGTGTAGTTGTGGAGGTTGTGTAGACATAGAAACACGAAAGCGAGAATACAAAGATGCAAGGACAGTGGGAGTCAACGAGGTAGGGACCATGGAGCCCAGGGCTGCAAAAGTTAGATACAGAGGTGACCATGAAAGTTGTGACTACAGAGGAGATTGTGGAAGTAGGTACCACTGAGGCTGGGGGCTGCCTAGTAACTCTAGAATAAAAAAGCCATGGAAGTCTCCCTTGGAGGCGAAGATAGGAGACTACCATGGTGTCTGAGAAACCTTTCTCTTTGAGACAGCAAATTTCTCATTCCTTTAAGAAAACCTGGCAACAGCGAGAATAAGCCGGGTGAGCCTCATTACAACTAAGGCAAGAAGGAAGTCGGCGGCAGGTTGTATTGTTATGGTCATCAGAACCACAGACTGGGCATTCTGCCATGGACCTGCAATATTTCGCTGGGTGGCCAAAGCGCCAGCAGTTTTAGATTGTTGTGTGTAGGAATCAATTCTCGTACTTGTAAACGATGTCACAATATATACAGGGATGGAAGTTCCCGGCAGTCAAAAGTTAACCAAGTTATATTGCAGGGAAAGTGTCTCCACACGTGGGGAGGTAGTAGTATATAAGTGTCCATTTTAAGAATTGGGAGGTCCTGGAGATCAAATTATGTGGAAGAACTATGGCGCCACTGCAATAATTGAGAGAAATGCGTTTATGAACCATGACTGTAGTATCGTCGATGAAGGTAAGACGGGAAATATTGAGAGCCTGGCCAGCATATCGTACTGTGACAATATGAGCAACACTCTTAAGAGCATGAAATGAAATATTTTAACCAACATAGCATTGGAGTGCCTTGCTGATACTATGATCAGAAAGATAAGTCAGTGGGAGATGTCAGTTGTAGAGCAAAAAACTTAGTCCACTATGTACCTTTCAATGTAGAGTGTAAGGGAAGTAAGTGTTGTGTATCTTTAAAATTTTAGCAACAATATGGATTTGGAAAAAGCGAATGACAGGGTGGATAGGGGAGGATTGTGGCAGATGTTGCAGGTGTTTGGAATAGGAGGTAGGTTACTGAAAGCAGTGAAGAGTTTATACAAGGTCTTTTCTGGCAAGGTCTTTTCTGGCAAGGTCTTTTCTGGGAAGGGTGAGAGGTAACTGAGTGTGTCATTTGTTAATGGTCGAGGTCGTTTAGGTGTGGAAACAGAGGTGGTCCATCCTGAGATGGGTGGGTGATCTGAAAATCGTCACACTGTAGTGGAAGCCAAAAGCACGGTCAAAGATGGTAGTGCAATGGAGTTATATTTTGTTTTCGTAAACAAAAATAAGCTAACCTATATTTACCTCAAAATCTATGGTAAGTTACTTTAAGATGAGTTAGGCTGGATTAGGTTGTTGTTGTTTTTTTTGTGGCATTGCCAAAAACAAGTTTTCTTCCCATAGGCACAATATATAAATGTCACCATTGCACAACCAACTTATTGTTGGAGGATTTTCATAATAACCAATATTTTCCGATCAGCTAGAGTACATACTGTACTGACTGTAGCAATTATGTATGCCAAAATCTATAGCCCAAAAGTATAAAACAAATAATTTAAACACTGAGGCAGCAATTATATAAAAAGGGTGTTCATATTTTAACTTTTAAAGTCTCATTCCTTCCTATATAATTCCCAAGAATGTAATAGGCCAAAAAAAATGTTCTGTACAACCCTACTAAAATATATAGGTTTTATACTTAGTTCTATTTACTGTACATTAAATATTTTTTAAAAGGTTGAATAGGTTTTACAACATCATTTAAAATACTTTACCTGTCAATGATTCTTTAGATGCAGCATTCACAACATTGGCTAGAAGGTGAATGGCCTCATTACGCAGGTGAGGATAAGGTGAATAAAGTAGGGCTTTTGTAACCTGCACAAGCTGTTCACTGCGATAACACACCTGAAGGCAACAATCCACACATGAGTTACGATAAGCGTGAAGATCACAATTTTCTGGGAATATCATTTACACACTTGTATCATTTGATCAAAAGGTAAAAAAAAAAATCAGTACAGAATTATTTTTTGGAGCAATACAGTGGACACCCGAGATTCGGTCACCTCAGAAATCGAACAATTATGTAAGTTTAATATTGTAAGTGCTTTTGTATGTGTATTTTTGGGGGGTCTGAAAGGACTAATCTAATTTACATTTTTCCTTAAGGGAACAAATTCGTTCAGTAATGGCACTTGAACAGCCTTCTGTAATGAATTATGACCAAAACTCGGGGGTCCACTGTATAAAGTTGACAATATCTACAAATTGTTTGTGACCAGCCTGGCTGTGGTGTCTAAATCAGACTATGTACTAAAAGCACCAACAGCCTGACTGACCAGACCAGTAGCAGGTAAGCACACCTACTAACACTCACCTGCACTGCCGTTCCTGGCACA
>WNWK01006495.1:0-105161 GCA_009830355.1 Cherax destructor
AAGGATAACCTATAACAAGTAAAGCAATGTTTCTTATCTCCATTAAGGTCCATTATAAGAGCTTTCCTACAAGTCAACTAACTTCCAGGTATCTACAGTATTTTCTACTTTGTAATGGTAAACCTGTGTTAACAGACTTGAACATATGTTCTGTCTTGCCCAGGGTTTGTGAGACACACACACTTCCACCAGTTTAACGGATCACAATTTAACAGATTACAGAAATACGGGTCAGAATCTGTTGGTTTAAGTGATT
The DNA here is from genome assembly GCA_009830355.1 of Cherax destructor. Lineage (NCBI taxonomy): Eukaryota > Metazoa > Arthropoda > Malacostraca > Decapoda > Parastacidae > Cherax > Cherax destructor. The sequence goes on from WNWK01006495.1 coordinate 257, forward strand.
CGGAAATAATGAAGCCTGTTAGTTATGGAATTGTTATTGTTACAACCACAGCAAAACAATCTCTTTTCTGTCCACCTCAAATGACATTACTGGCCACCTGCTCCCTAAGTACTGTAAATAGATTGAGAAATATTGAAAAAAAAATCCCATCATATGTTAGGTCTAAATTTGGATCTGCAGCTGTATGTGCAAATCAAGACAAAAATGAAAATGAACATAGAACAAAGTAGATTTTGGGATTAAGAAATAAATATCACAAACACTAAATGAATTGGAAATGCTTTTGGTGGAAGGCAAAAGAAAGAAAAGAGTAATAGTGTGATAACTATAATTTTAAAAGCAAAGGATAAAAGAAAACAGGCGGGTCAAAATTTTTAATCAACAGTAGGAAAGATGAGATAAAAAGTAAAAGGCAGTGCAGAAGAAACAATAGAAAGTAATTCTGCCAAAAAATGGTAGAGAGCTGGAATGTACATTAAAAATAGCTATGCAGATTGTCACACACTGCATGTTTGAAAAAAGATTTGTGAAGAATTACACTGGTCAACAATGGTTTTATTTCAAGTTTATAAAAATGTTTCTAATTCAAATCATAACTTAGCTTTGGTCCAGCATGTACAGTTTCTGTGAAATAGAACCCCACAGTGAACAAATTCACTAAGACATAAATATCATGGAGAAAAGATGTCAGGGAAGCCTGATGACCAGTTTCATGGTGGACTACTGCTGGACACTGGTGCGGGAAAGTGATACTGAACACAAGCAAAATAACCTGAAAACTGGAATGTAAATATGTTTGTATGACTTTATGGAAATTTCTGTTGTTATTGTTATACATGTGTATAATGAATTTACATTAAGAAAGATTAGCCTTGTCATTGCATGCACCACTTAATATCTATGCATAATATAATACCTAGGGTTGTTGGGTAATATATATTATTTGGTTTTTAACTTAAATAGCCAAAATATTGATTATAAGATTTAAAAAAAAAAACATATGTGATAGCACATCAAAGTTAACTCAGGACAATCAATTTGGGGTTCTGAACTGGATAAAAAGTTTATTTTTTTTGGCTAGTGTATTTAAAGCCTAGAGACAATAAGCATAGCAAGCATAGCATTAACCCTGTAGATACAAATAACTAATGTTATTCATTTATACACAGATTTTTGTAAATCAGCATGTACAGCATAAACCTGTACAGGGCTTTACATTAATTCTAAGATACTTATTAAAATAGGTATTGTTCATTAAATGCAATAATAATAATAATAATAATAATAATAATGTTTTTCTTTAACCCATACCAATATGTATACAATAGGGCCCTTTTTTATGGCGTCCCACTAATACGGACATTTCAGATTTTGACCAAAACTCGCTATAAGGCTCCCCCCACCCTACTTTCTAATACAGTCTCCGTGCGCCACCCAGTATGTTTACAATCTCTGTGAGCTCCATGAGCACCGCGTCACTCCATTATGTCTGGAAACTTTCCAAAGTTTCAAATGTTTTGAAGTTATTTCATGTTTTATTATACAGTGGTACCTCGGTTAGCGATATTAATCCGTCAGAGAGGGTGTATCTGTAACCGAATTTATCGTTATCTAAATGAATTTTCCCCATAAGAAATAATGGAAATAAAATTAATCCGTTCCAGACTTCCAAAAGTAGTAAAATAAAATATTTTTTAGAACTTTTTGACATTAAATAATACACAATTTAATGAACATTAAAGAAATACATGTAAATCTAGTACAATAACATGTCACTTACATTTATTGAAGAGCTGTTGATGTGTGGAAGACGGGAGGAGGGAAGAAGGGAGGAGGGAAGAAGGTGGAGTAGTATGCTAGTGTTTGGAAGGGGAATCCCCTTCCATTAACACTGCAGGTGCCAAGTTCTTTTCTGGGGTTACTGGCCTTTTTCTTTTAATGCCACTAGGACCAGGTTGAGAGTCACTGGACCCCTCTCTAACAAAAATTCTGTCCAGGGAGCTCTGTGTCTGGCGATTCTTTAACACATCCCTGAAATGGGACACCACTGTGTCATTGTACAGGTTGCCAGCACGGCCTACAACAGCATGGTTAGGGTGATATTCATCCATAAACCCTTGCACCCTGCTCCACATTCCACAAATCTCCTTAATCACTGAAGAAGGCACCTTCTTCCATCTCTGTTCCACCTCCTCCTCCTCTGAACCATTGTCCTGACCTGTGGTCTCTTGTTGCTGTTGCTGTTGAAGCTCTTGCAGATCTTCAGTGGTTAGCTCTTCATTGTGCTCCTCCACCAACTGTTCCACATCCTCACCACTCACCTCCAACCCCATGGACTTGCCCAGTTCCACAATTTCTTCCACAACAGGCTGATGCTGAGGCTCAGGCTCAGGGTTCTGAGGCTCAGCCCCAAAACCTTCAAAATCCCTCTCTAGTACACAGTCTGGCCACAATTTTCTCAAGGCAAAGTTCAAAGTCCTGGTAGTCACTCCCTCCCAAGCCTTACCTATAAGGTGTACACAATGCAGGATATGGAAATGATTTTTCCAAAAGTCTCTTAGGGTCATCTGCATGTCTCTGGTCACATCAAAACACTTTTGAAACATTGCTTTGGTGTAGAGTTTTTTAAAGTTTGCAATGACCTGCTGGTCCATGGGCTGGAGGAGAAGAGTGGTATTAGAGGGCAAGAACTTCACTTTGATGAACTTAAAGTCCTCCACAATTTTATCTACCAAGTTTGGAGGATGACAAGGAGCATTGTCCATTATCAGGAGGCACTTAAGTGGCAAATTATTTTCCTGGAGATATTTCTTCACACTGGGGCCAAACACGCCATTGAACCAATCTAAGAAAATGTCCTTTGCGACCCATGCCTTTTTGTTAGACTTCCACATCACACACAAGTTAGACTTGGTGATACCGCATCTGCTAAACACTCGGAGATTTTCAGAATGATACACCAGTAAAGGCTTCACTTTGCAATCACCACTGGCATTAGCACAAAGCATCAAAGTTAGCCTGTCTTTCATAGGCTTGTGTCCTGGCTGTGCCTTTTCCTCCTGAGTAATGAAGGTCCTGTTGGGCATTTTCTTCCAAAACAGGCCTGTTTCATCACAATTAAACACTTGTTGGGGTTGGAATTGTTCAGCCTCACATCATAAAAATCTTTGAAAGAGTGATGAGACGGCAGATTACAAAGTTCATGGACCAGCACAACCAACATAACCCGAACCAGCATGGCTTTAGAGCGGGTCGATCATGCCTGTCACAGCTGCTGAACCATTATGACAGAATTACGGAGGCATTGGAGGACGACCAAAACGCAGATGTGATTTACACAGATTTTGCAAAGGCGTTTGACAAATGCGATCATGGAGTTATAGCGCACAAAATGAGGGCCATAGGCATTACGGGGAAAGTAGGCAGATGGATTTTTGAGTTCCTAACACAAAGAACACTAAAAGTAGTAGTGAACAGGGCAAGATCCAGCATCAGCGAGGTCAAAAGCTCAGTGCCCCAAGGCACTGTCCTGGCACCTCTGCTGTTTCTCATCCTCATAGCAGACATAGATAAAAACACCCAGCACACTTTTGTATCATCATTTGCAGATGACACTAAAATAAGCATGAAAGTCACTACGGTAGAGGACACTGAAAAATTACAGGAGGACATAAGCAGGGTCTTCCAATGGGCAGTGGAGAACAACATGACGTTCAATGGTGATAAGTTTCAGCTGCTTAGGTATGGAAAAAATGAAGAACTCAAAAGGAACACTATATACAAAACGCAAGAGGGTCACCACATAGAACGAAAGGAACACGTAAAGGACTTGGGAATAATTATGTCTGCTGATCTGTCGTTTAAAGGTCATAACAAGACAAAGATCACAACAGCCAGGAAGATGACGGGTGGGTATTGAGAACTTTCAAAACAAGGGAAATAATGCCGATGGTGACACTATTCAAATCGCTAGTGCTCCCCCACTTAGAATACTGCTCAGTGCTGACGGCCCGTTCAGGGCAGGAGAAATAGCAGAGCTGGAACAAATCCAGAGATCGTTTACGGCTCACATTGAGCCATTGAAACATCTAAATTATTGGGAACGCCTTCAAGTCTTGAACATGTACTCATTGGAGCGGAGGAGAGAGAGAATACATGATAATATATACATGGAAAGTACTTAAGGGCCTGGTCCCAAATCTGCATACTGCCATAACAACATACTGGAGTGAGAGATATGGGAGAAAGTGTAAAATAAACCCAGTGAGGAGCAGGGGTGCGGTGGGGACAATACGGGAGCACTGTATTAACATCCGGGGTCCCAGACTATTCAACATCTTACCAGAAGATATCCGAAACACGGCTGGAACCAGTGTAGAAGCCTTCAAGAGGAAACTGGACAAATATCTTCACCAGGTGCCAGATCAACCAGGCTGTGATGGATATGTGGGGCAGCGGGCCTCCAGCAGCAACAGCCTGGTTGACCAGGCAAGCACCAGACGAGCCTGGCCCATGGCCGGGCTCAGAGAGTAGATACTCTCGAAACTCTTCAAAGGTATATCAAAGGTATATCAAAGGTACCCCTGGAATTCAGGCACATATTTTTCAGCCGCACTTTTGTCACAACTGGCTGCCTCACCATGCCTCACAACACTATGTATGCCACTTCGATTCTTAAATCTTGGAAACCAGCCACTGCTGGCTTTAAATTCGCTCACTTCAGCATTCGTTGCAGGCATTTTCTTAACGAGATCGTCATGCAACTGCTTTGCTTTTTCACATATTATTGCCTGCGTAACACTATCTCCTGCTAACTGTTTCTCGTTGATCCACACCAACAACAAATTTTCCACATCTTCCAGCACTTGCGATCTCTGTTTTGTGATCACAAATGTACCTTTCACAACAACAGCTTCCTTGATTTTACGTGTATTTCCCTTGGCCACAATGGTAGTGATGGTAGAATAGGCTTTACCATACAGCCTGGCCAGCTCAGTGATACGCACTCCACTTTCATATTTTTCTATTATCTCCTTCTTCAGTTCTACTGTATTTCTGAGCCTCTTTACCACAGGGCTGGCACTAGGAGCTTTCTTTGGACCCATGGTAGCTTATTTAGCAGTTGCAAGCACTTAAAACAGTGGAATAATGACAATATACTGGTATGAATGCGTGGGTGGTGGTCGCTCTTACTTGTAAACAATAGCACACTGATGCTCCCTGGAGTGCCCGCACAGCTGGGCACCACGCGGATGCGTCCAGGACGAATATCGTAAACCGAGTAAATATTTTGACGTAAAAATGTATCGCTAACCGATTTTATCGGTATCTGACGCCATCGCTAACCGAGGTATAACTGTACTACTCTCATAATTATACTTATGTGTAACTGTACCTAAGTAAACTTACACGCTGTGCTGATGTGCAGGTACACATTAAAATCACTAAGAGTGTGTTATTAGTCTTGAGGATGTCATATTAATAATGATAATAATAATACTCAATAATAATCACTCTGGGGCGCATTAAATGTCGTATATTACGTTAATATAAACACTTTAATTAATCCATCTATGATATTTTTTAAAAAATTATATAATAAACACACTACGTAACATATAAACATGATAAATACACTCCACAGTAGAATAAATTAACATAAATATGAGATGTTAGGTGTAGATGAACATGTATGAACCAAAACCAGATACGTTTGTCTGCTTGTTTACATACTCTGTGTCTTTCTTCTCTCTTATTTATTCGTTTTTGTTATGTTGCTTTATCATTTTAACTTTGATGGTATGGTTCTCATTACATGTTCTAGTGTGGGGTAGCTTAACTCTTTGACTGTTTCGGTCGTATATATACGTCTTACGAGCCAATGTTTCCGACGTATTAACACGCATAAATTCTAGCGGCCTCAAAACAAGTGGGAGAAAGCTGGTAGGCTCACATGTGAGAGAATGGGTCTCTATGGTCAGTGTGCACAGTATAAAAAAAATCGGGGAGCCAGTGGTGCATTATGGAAAAGCCATTTCAGTAGTCCATGTTCAGCATGCCTAGCAGTAAGAAATATCTGACTCCCCAGCGAATCGGACTCTTCTCTTCCCCAGTGATAGCTCTAACACAGATGGAAGTGTCTCTGAAGATGAATTTCATGGTTTTGAGGAGTTTGTGACTGAAAGCAATGCCCAGGATACCAGAAGGAAGGAAGGAATGAAGGAAGAAAGTAAGGAAGAGATGAGAGGAAGGAAAGAAGAGATGAGAGGAAGGAAGAAAGGAAAGCAGTAAGTGTGGAAGGAGGAAAGGAAGGAAGGAAGGAACTAAAAAAGAAAGGAAGGAAGGAACTAAAAAAGAAAGGAAGGAAGTAAGAGATGAGAGGAAGGAAAAAAGAAGAAAGAAAGGAAGAAATGAAGGAAGAAAGAGAGGAAGGAAAGAAGAAGTAAGAAAGGAATGAAGGAATAGAGAGAGGAAGGAATGAAGGAATAAAGAAAGGAAGGAATGAAGGAATAAAGAAAGGAAGGAATGAAGGAATAAAGAAAGGAAGGAAGGAAGGAAGGTAGGTAGGAAAGAAGGAAGGATGGTGGGGAACTGCCTGGGACCCCATATTTAGACGTCCACACACACACACACATACACACCACACCAAGTTTCCAGATGCTAATAGCTATGGGACGAATTTCATAAGGCATCTAGATATGAAAATGTTGTGTTAATGGGAGATTTTAACTTTAGACAAATTGATTGGAACAATGAGACAGGTAATCTCGAGTCTAGTGACTTTCTTGATACGGTTCAGGATTGTTTTTTAAAACAGTTTGTGACAGAACCAACTAGAGGTAGCAACTTGCTTGATTTGGTTCTTGCTAACAAAGAATCACTAATTAATAATCTTGAGGTTAATGAAGAGCTTGGGGAAAGCGATCACAAATCACTTAGTTTTAATATATCATAGAATTACCCAGGTAACTGCAATCAAGTCTCTGTTCCAGACTTTCGTGTAGCCGACTTCACGGGGCTGAGAAATTACCTAGGTGGGCTAAATTGGGATGACCTGACTATGGGTCAGGTAGGTGGTTTTGGTTGCCAATATGACGTTTTTCAGAGCATAGTTCTAGCTGCCCAGACAACTTTTGTTCCAAGTAGGGAAATTAGATCTAACAAAAATTATCTAAATGGATGAACAATAGATTAAAACATCTCATTGGTCAAAAGAGAGGCATATATAGGCATATCAAAAGAGGGGATGGACAGATAAGAAATCAATATTTTCAATTAAAGAAATAAATAAAAAAAGGAATAAGAAAAGCAAAAAGGGATTATGAGGCTAAGGTCGCAAGAGATTCGAAGACTAACCCAAAAGGGTTCTTTCAGGTATACAGAAGTAAGATTAGGGACAAGATAGGCCCACTTAAGAGTAACTCAGGACAGATCACGGACAGCGATAAGGATATGTGTGAAATTTTCAATACTTACTTCCTCTCAGTTTTTACTCAGGAAGATACTAGCAGAATTCCAGAAATAATAAATTATGTTGAACAGGAAGATAATAGACTATGCTCGATTGGGGTAACTAGTGACATGGTCCTCAGACAAATAGAGAAATTAAAACCTAACAAATCCCCAGGCCCTGATGAACTGTTTGCAAGAGTTTTAAAGGAATGTAAAGAGGAACTTAGCAAACCTTTGGCAAATCTTTTCAATATATCACTACAAAATGGCATAGTGCCAGACAAGTGGAAAAGGGCAAATGTAATACCTATTTACAAGGCAGGTGACAGGTCCTTAGCTTCGAACTATAGACCAATAAGCCTTACCTCCATAGTTGGTAAATTTATGGAATCAATAATTGCCGAGGCAATTCGTAGCCATCTTGAAAAGCATAAATTAATTAATGAATCTTGTTATGGGGTATTATGGACTTATGGGGGCTATGGAACCCAGCATGTATTGTAGTAATTAAGTAACATGAATACCTAATTATATTGAATTATTCAGAATTTGCTAATGAGGTCTTAGGTCAGGCCACCCTAAAGACTTAAAAGAGCTGAATTACCTGATTTCTCAATATAATAGGTTATAAAAAATATAAATGCACATTTTTATAAGTGCTAGTTAATAGTTGCATGTCTCATGGTAATAACGTAAGATATATTGAGAGTACAGTCATACCTCGTGTTACGATGCTGTCAGCTTACGATATTTTCGAGTAACGATATTTATAACGTAAAAAAAATGATTGCGAGTAACGATGTTTGCTTCGCGTAACGACATTCGTACTGGACGTGTCCGCGTGGCGCCCAGCTGAGCGCGCACTCCAGGGAGCGTCAGTGTGCTATTGTTTACAAGCAAGAGCGACCACCCACCCACACCCACGCATTCATACCAGTATATTGTCATTATTCCACTGTTTTTAGTGCTTGCAACTGCTAAATAAGCTACCATGGGTCCAAGGAAAGATCCTAGTGGTAAGCCTGTGGCAAAGAGGAACAGAAATACATGTACGATAGAACTGAAGGAGATAATAGAAAAATATGAAAGTGGAGTGTGTATCAGTGAGCTGGCCAGGCTGTATGGTAAAGCCTTTTCTACCATCGCTACCATTGTGGCCAAGAAAAATTCACGTAAAATCAAGGAAGCTGTTGTTGCAAAAGGTTCATCTGTGATCACAAAACACAGACCACAAGTGCTGGAAGATGTGGAAAGGTTGTTGTTGGTGTGGATCAACGAGAAACAGTTAGCAGGAAATACTGTTTCGGAGGCAATAATATGTGAAAAAGCAAGGCAGTTGCATGATGATCTCGTTAAGAAAATGCCTGCAACGAGTGCTGAAGTGAGCGAATTTAAATCCAGCAGAGGCTGGTTTCACAAATTTAAGAATCGAAGTGGCATACATAGTGTTGTGAGGCATGGTGAGGCAGCCAGTTCTGACAAAATTGCGACTGAAAAATATGTGCCTGAATTCCAAGAGTACATAGAGGCTGAACAATTCCTCCCCCAACAAGTGTTTAATTGTGATGAAACAGGCCTGTTTTGGAAGAAAATGCCCAACAGGACCTTCATTACTCAGGAAGAAAAGGCACAGCCAGGACATAAGCCTATGAAAGACAGGCTAACTTTGATGCTTTGTGCTAATGCCAGTGGTGATTGCAAAGTGAAGCCTTTACTGGTGTATCTTTTTGAAAATCCCCGAGTGTTTGGCAGATGCGGTGTCAGCAAGTCTAACTTGTGTGTGATGTGGAAATCTAATAGAAAGGCATGGGTCACAAAGGACATTTTCTTAGAGTGGTTCAATGGTGTGTTTGGCCCCAGTGTGAAGAAATATCTATTGGACAATAATTTGCCACTTAAGTGCCTCCTGATAATGGACAGTGCTCCTTGTCATCCTCCAAACTTGGTAGAGAAAATTGTGGAGGAGTTTAAATTCATCAAAGTGAAGTTCTTGCCCCCTAATACCACTCCTCTCCTCCAGACCATGGACCAGCAGGTCATTTCCAACTTTAAAAAACTCTACACCAAAGCAATGTTTCAAAAGTGCTTTGATGTGACCACAGACATGAATATAACCTTAAGAGACTTTTGTGTAAACCTTATAGGTAAGGCTTGGGAGGGAGTGACTACCAGGACTTTGAACTCTGCCTGGAGAAAATTGTGGCCAGACTGTGTCCTAGAGAGGGATTTTGAAGGTTTTGGGGCTGAGCCTCAGAACCCTGAGCCTGAGCCTGAGCCTGTTGTGGAAGAAATTGTGGAATTGGGCAAGTCTATGGGGTTAGAGGTGAGTGGTGAGGATGTGGAACAGTTGGTGGAGGAGCACAAGGAAGAGCTAATCACTGAAGATCTGCAAGAGCTTCAACAGCAACTGGAACAAGAGAACAGAGGTCAGGACAATGGTTCAGAGGAGGAGGAGGTGGAACAGAGATGGAAGAAGGTGCCTTCTAAAGTGATTAAGGAGATTTGTGGAATGTGGAGCAGGGTGCAAGGCTTTATGGATGAATATCACCCTAACCATGCTGTTGCAGGCTGTGCTGGCAACCTGTACAATGACACAGTGGTGTGTCATTTCAGGGATGTGTTAAAGAATCGCCAGACACAGAGCTCCCTGGACAGATTTATTGTTAGAAAGAGGTCCAGTGACTCTCAAGCTGGTCCTAGTGGCATTCAAAGAAAAAGGGAAGTAACCCCAGAAAAGAACTTGGTACAGTGGTACCCCGACTTACGATGGTCCCCAAACACATCCTTTTATGTAAGTTGATTTTTTTAAATGCTTTTGTAAGTGTAATTTTGGGGGTCTAAAAGGACTAGTCTATTTTACATCATTTCTTATGGAGATAAATTCGTTTGGTAATGGCACTTGAACAGCATTCTGGAATGAAAAAATATCGTAAGTCGGGGTACCACTGTACTTGCAGTGTTAATGGAAGGGGATTCCCCTTCCAAACACTAGCATACTACTCCACCTTCTCCCCTCCTCCCGTCCTCCACACATCAACAACTCTTCAATAAATGTAAGTGACCTGTTATTGTACAATATTTACATGTGTATTTAGTTATTCTTCATTAAATTGTGTATTATTTAATGTCAAAAAGTTCTAAAAAATATTTTATTTAACTACTTTTGGAAGTCTTGGACGGATTAAATTTATTTCCATTATTTCTTATGGGGAAAATTGATTCGAGTAACGATTGTTTCGCCTTAAGATATGCCCTCTCTGACGGATTAATATCGTAAGTCGAGGTACCACTGTACATGGAGGATGTGCAGAGTGATGTTGTTTTGTTTGTTTTTGTTTGAGGGGGAGAGTTTCCCACAATCCTCTCTCTCAAACAAAAACAAACAAAACATCACTTTGCACATCCTCCATGTACTCTCAATATATCTTATGTTATTACCATGAGACATGCAACTATTAACTAGTACTTATAAAAATATGCATTTATATTTTTTATAACCTATTATATTGAGAAATCAGTTAATTCAGCTCTTTTAAGTCTTTAGGGTGGCCTGACCTAAGACCTCATTAGCAAATTCTGAATAATTCAATATAATTAGGTATTCATGTTACTTAATTACTACAATACATGCTGGGTTCCATAGCCCCCATAACAAGTCCATAATACCCCATAACAAATCTCAACACAGTTTTACTAAGGGGCGTTCCTGTCTTACGAATTTACTAACTTTTTTCACTAAGGTGTTTGAGGAGGTAGATCATGGTAATGAATATGATATTGTGTATATGAACTTCAGTAAGGCTTTCAATAAAGTTCCACATCAGAGGCTACTGGGGAAACTTAAGGCACACAGAATAGGAGGAGAAATTTTTTCCTGGGTAGAGGCATGCTTGACAAATAGATGGCAGAGAGTTTGCATAAATGGAGAGAAATCAGAATGGGGGCGCGTCTCAAGGGGTGTTCCACAGGGGTCAGTTTTGGGCCCCCTGTTGTTTACAATTTACATAAACGACATAGATGAGGGAATAAATAGTAACATAAGTAAATTTGCTGATGACACCAAAATAGGGTGTCCAGTTCATTCAAATGAGGACATTAGAGCACTCCAGGATGATTTGAATAGACTGATGCAGTGGTCGGAGAAGTGGCAGATGTAGTTTAATGTAAACAAATGCAAAGTTCTAAATGTTGGGCAGGACAATAACCATGCCACATATAAGCTGAATAATGTAGATCTTATTACTTGTGATTGCGAGAAGGATTTAGGAGTTCTGGTTAGTAGTAATCTGAAGCCAAGACAACAGTGCATAAGTGTTCGCAATAAAGCTAACAGAATCCTTGGCTTCATATCAAGAAGTATAAATAATAGAAGTCCTCAGGTTGTTCTTCAACTCTATATATCTTTGGTTAGGCCTCATTTAGATTATACTGCACAGTTCTGGTCACCATATTACAGAATGGATATAAATGCACTGGAAAATGTACAAAGGAGGATGACAAAGTTGATCCCATGTATCAGAAATCTTCCCTATGAGGATAGACTGAGGGCCCTGAATCTGCATTCTCTAGAAAGGCGTAGAATTAGGGGGGATATGATTGAGGTGTATAAATGGAAAACAGGAATAAATAAAGGGGATGTAAATAGCATGCTGAAAATATCCAGCCAAGACAGGACTCGCAGCAATGGTTTCAAGTTGGAAAAGTTCAGATTCAGGAAGGATATAGGAAAGCACTGGTTTGGTAATAGAATTGTGGATGAGTGGAACAAACTTCCGAGTACCATCATAGATGCTAAGACGTGTAGTTTTAAAGATAGGTTAGATAAATACATGGGTGGGTGTGGATGGATGTGAGTTTGGACCTGACTAGCTTGTACTAGCAGGTCAGTAGCCGTACTAATTCCTTAAGTGGAAGTGACTCGTTAGGCGGGGGTCCACTGTACGCATAAGTGTACTGGGTGAGCAGCATTCGCCGCTGTTGCCATATGCTGCTCATTTTCTGCCAACTTTATGCCTCTATATCTTGGTAAGTACTGATCGCAGAAATTATTTTTTTTTTTAGGCTTTAAACACTCAGCAAAATAATCCTAACATTTTGGTAAGAAAATTTTTTTTTTTTCCGAATATTTTGTGACATAGACTGACAGTTTCAGAATAGGGCTTGTGACAGTCAAAGGGTTAATTAAATAAGGTCTTATAAAATCTAGGCAAATAATTACATTCATGATTTGCCATCCTCAGTCTCTGAAATATTTTCACCAACCCTCTTAAGAGGTTATTTAAAAAGCTATTACAAAAATAGGAATATATTCTAGACAGATGTATACAGAATATACAAGTTAAGCATTTTCCTATTCATAACAAAAGGATGCATACCCTTAGCTGTTCAGCCAGTACAGTCACATGGTCCATCTAAAACAATTAATACTCCTTCCCTCCTGATGACCTTAACCTAGTGTTTTGACACACTGTAGTCACTCTGAGTATAATGGTTACATCATATTCAAGTACAGATCTTACCTCTGGAGCACTCACGACTTGCCTAGAAGTAGGAGTGGAGGAAGTCTTGCCATGTTGGCACCACAACCACAAGAGAGAGAGCCAGCTAGCCTCTTCCCATCTACCCAACAACAACAAACAAAAGAATGTCGACATGCCCAATTCTTTAGCTACTACAGTCATTTTGTTTTTTCCATTACTACACCTTATGTTATTTTTAAAAAAGAAATACAAACTTTATAATCTACTTATTTTAATTGTGTGTTTATAGTACAACCTATTTATATTGAAAAACAGGGCTTGACCCAACTGGCTTTTTCTCCATAAGAGTGATCTGCCCTTCTAACAGAATTAAAGCAGTTGTGCCCCTAGCAGCTTAATATAATTAGGTATTCCAAAGTGAGTAACTGCTACTTAGTTACATAAATACATGTTGGGTCCTAAAGCCCTATAACAGTTTTATTCGTTTACTCTCCTCTCACTCTACATTAAGACTACAAATATTTTAAGGTATGGGATGTGTAGATCAAGTGTTTACAGTGAAGCATATATGTGAACAGTATTTAGATAAAGGTGGAGAAGTTTTCATTGCATTTATGGATTTTGAAAAGGCATATGATAGAGTGGATAGGGGAGCAATGTGGCAAATGTTGCAAGTGTATGGAATAGGTAGTAAGTTACTGAAGGCTGTAAAGAGTTTTTATGAGGATAGTGAGGCTCAGGTTAGGGTGTGTAGGAGAGAGGGAGATTACTTCCCGGTAAAAGTAGGTCGTAGACAGGGATGTGTAATGTCACCATGGTTGTTTAATATATTTATAGATGGGGTTGTAAAAGAAGTAAATGCTAGGGTGTTGGGGAGAGGGGTGGGATTAAATTATGGGGAATTAAATGCAAAATGGGAGTTGACACAGTTACTTTTTGCTGATGATACTGTGCTTATGGGAGATTCTAAAGAAAAGTTGCAAAGGTTAGTGGACGAGTTTGGGAGAGTGTGTAAAGGTAGAAAGTTGAAAGTGAACATAGATAAGAGTAAGGTGATGAGGGTGTCAAACGATTTAAATAAAGAAAAATTGGATATCACATTGGAGAGAGGGATTATGGAAGAAGTAAATGTTTTCAGATATTTGGGAGTTGACGTGTCAACGGACAGTTTTATGAAGGATGAGGTTAACCATAGAACTGAGGAAGGAAAAAAGGTGAGTGGTGCGTTGAGGTATCTGTGGAGACAAAAAACGTTATCCATGGAGGCAAAGAAGGGAATGTACGAAAGTATAGTGGTACCAACACTCTTATATGGGTGTAAAGCATGGGTTGCAAATGCTGCAGCGAGGAGGAGGCTGGAGGCAGTGGAGATGTCCTGTCTAAGGCAATGTGTGGTGTAAATATTATGCAGAAAATTCGGATGTGGAAATTAGGAGAAGGTGTGGAGTTACTAAAAGTATTTGTCAGAGGGCTGAAGAGGGGTTGTTGAGGTGTTTTGGTCATTTAGAGAGAATAGATCAAAGTAGAATGACTTGGAGAGCGTATAAATCTAAAGGGGAAGGAAGGCGGGGTAGGGGTTGTCCTAGAAAAGGTTGGAGGGAGGGGGTAAAGGAGGTTTTGTGGGCGAGGGGCTTGGACTTCCAGCAAGCATGTGCGAGCGTGTTAGATAGGAGTGAATGGAAACGAATGGTTTTTGGGACATGAGGATCTGTTGGAGTGTGAGTGTTACGATTCGAACCTTCGTCTAGGGGCTGGTTACCTTCGTAACAATATCACTTTGAGTAGAAACTTAGAATCTTATAAAATCAGGTAATAAGGAGAGTTCAACAAGCCTTTTCCGTTTTTTATTAAAACCTTAAATGCTTATCTGAGGTATATAACAAGGTCACTTGAATATCTCATAGTCCGATCTTTTTCAATCACATAAAATTAGAGTATGTATAAGAGCGCTTAATTTAACACTTCCCATAAAAATATAGTATTTACAAGAGCGCTTATAGTAACACTACAATCAGTGTCAATAGACACACAAACACTTTAGAGTCTATATATATATACACCCGGTTAACATAGTTCTCTTGAGTATCACTTAGAAGATATAATACATCACTGAATTTCACAACGAATTCCTACGATGATAATCCGACAGATTCTTAGCAAACAGTTCCTCTAAAGAGTAAGAGCGCTTAATCCAGAATAGCGATGAACAGCTGAGACCTCTTTACCGAGACAGAGGGAAGGAAGGACTGTCCACAACAGAACACTCCGGTATAACCTCAACTCGGTCAAGAGGGTAGAGAGGGCTGAACTACCTCAACAAGAGCATACCTCGTTAAACCTTAGACAGGCGTTACAAACCTACCTAACACATTACTCCCTATATATACATTATACCCGGGTATACTAATTACAAATTCATAAACCAGATAATATTATAAACTAGTGTAACCCCTGTGGTTTAGCGCTTCTATTTGATTATAATAATAATAATATAAACTAGTGGAATCTTTAATTAGCTTTATTAAAGAAACCCTGAGTATAATATTAAGTGGACAATTCCATATAAATTATATATAAAGACCTTGGGCGTAACACCCCCCCCTCCGAGGACTAAACGTCGCTGTATAAGATGACTTCACAAAAAGAATGACATAAAACACAAGTCTTTCTATTGACCAAAGACCTTGACGACAAAATGCTTCTTCAAGAAGCAACTTGAAATTCTTGGGTCACCCAACTACAGAAGCGTCGACACCAGCGCTTCAGGTAAAAGAAGTGTTTCCAGTAAGAGACCTCCGGTGACCCTTGACAGCAGGGGAAGCCAGGTCAAGACAACAGGAGACATAGCCACTGCAGAAATAAGTTCTGGATACCATAAGGTGGCTTTAGAAAGCATAGCAGGTCTCCTCAATGGTTACAAGAATCGAATAGTCTAATTTTATGAGGAGTGGTCCCAAGATAGACTTCAAAATGTTCCAACGCTAAGACCAAAGCTAGTGCCTCTTTTTCAACGGTAGCATACGTTAATTGATGGGATTTCAATTTAGCAGAAAAATAACAGACTGGGTGTAAAAGGTCGGAAGAGGAGGAAGGTTGTAGAAGAACAGCGCCCACAGCGTAATCACTGGCATCCACTTGTAAAGTAAAAGGAGCTTCGAACACAGGGCTCTGTAGGACTGGAGAGGAACCAAGTAGACGCTTTAGACGAGTAAAGGCTAGCTCACTTGCAGTTGTCCATTCAAAGGGAACTTTAGAACTTAGGGCAAAACCGGCGGTAGTAACCAGCCATCCCTAGGAACCTTTGCACGCCCTTCTTGTCTTTTGGAACAGGGAAATCCATAATAGCCAGAATCTTAGCGTTGACTGGGGCAACAGTTCCTTGTCCTATATTAAATCCCAAGTATTTTATTCGGGCTTGTCCGAACTCACATTTAGTTAGATTGACAGTAAAATGGTGCTCGTCTAGTTTTTTCAGAAGGGCCTCCAGTCGTATCTTGTGTTGGTGCCAGTCATCACTAAATACTACCAGATCATCAAGGTAGGCTTCGACGCCTTCCAAGTCGAACGTCAGCCTGTTCATAAGCCTCTGGAAGGTAGAAGCCGCGTTGCAGAGTCCGAAGGGCATCACTAGGTAATTAAACAGGCCTCCAGGCACTGTAAAAGAAGAAATTTCCTGAGCTCGTGGTGATAAAGGCACCTGATAATAACCACGCAGGAGGTCCAAACGACTGACGTATTTGGCACTGGAAATTTTGTCAATCAGGTCGTCAACCCTAGGAAGGGGAAATCCATCTGGCACCGTTATGGAATTTACTCTACGATAGTCTGTACACATTCTATATGAACTGTCCGACTTAGGTACCAGGACACACGGAGAAGCCCAAGGGCTCTTACTAGGTTCAATCAAACCATGGTCCAGTAGGAAATGTATCTCATCCCTTAGAGCCTTATTCTTAACTGGGCTAACCCGATAAGGTGCTTGTTTGATCGGTGCAGCTCCTTGCACGTCCACATCGTGCATCCCCATAGAACATTGTCGGGGGATATCTCCAAAGAGACTGCTATAAGTGTAGATCAAGTCTCTGATTTCACTTGCTCTTCCCTTGTCTAAATTACTGAAAAATTTATCTAGGTTTCCCAATATTTCCGAGTTCTTTAATCTTATCTCTACTCCCCGGGAACAATCTTCCTTACTGGGGTCGTCTTCTTGAGAGCGCACAGAAGCCATAGGGATGACACCTTCATGGTATTTCTTCAGCTGATTTATGTGGTAAGTATGAGTAGACTTCTTCTTTCCCGGTGTTCTCACCACATAATATACTTTACTTAGTTTCTTCAACACTTCCATAGGACCCTCGTACTTGGGTTGCAAGGTATGCCCCGGCACCGGCTTTAGGGCTAATACCTTGTCTCCCACGTTCAAAGAACGTTCAACAGCGGACTTGTCATAACGTTTCATTTTATTTTGAGCTCGTCTCAGGTTATCGGCAGCCAATTGCCGAGTAAATGACAAGTGTTGCTGCATTGCTGAGGGAGACAGACATAAAGGAGGTTCCGTTCGTCCCGACCACACTTCCTTTAACATTGCTAACGGCCCTCTGACTGCATGACCATAAATAAGCTCAAAGGGGCTATATCCCAGGCTTTCCTGTTCACTCTCTCGTAGGGCAAGGAGGAGGAATGGAAGGCCTTCGTCCCAGTCCTTTGAGAACTGCTCGCAATAGGCCCTCATCATGACCTTGAGTGTTTGGTGGAACCTCTCCAAGGCTCCCTGGGTTTGCGGTCTATAAGCTGTTGAAACTATGGGTTTAATTCCGACCCTGGACAAAGCCTCACGAAAAACCTTTGATGTAAAATTCGTTCCTTGGTCGGATTGGATCTCCTTAGGTAATCCGAACTGTGCGAAGAACCGAAATAAGACTCTTACAATAGCCTTAGCACTAATCTTTCTTAGGGGCACGGCTTCCGGATACCGGGTTGTCGTATCCATAATAGTAAGGAGGTATTGGTTGCCGAGCTTGGTTTTTGGAAGAGGTCCCACACAGTCTACTATGAGTCGAGACAAGGGCTCACCTTCTACAGCAATGGGTACAAGTGGTACAGGTGGAGGTTTTTGTGCGGGTTTCCCCACAGTCTGACAAATTGAACAGTTCCTCAAGTACTCGGTCACAGTACTTTTCATCTTCGGCCAGAAAAAATACTGGGCCAATTTTCCTAAAGTTTTCCGCACTCCCAAATGCCCTCCCATGGGGCTAGAATGGGCCACCTCCAACACCAACTCTCGAAACCTAACAGGCAAAACTACTACCTGTTTGACCTTAGGGCGTTGGTTATCTGCAGAGATAGCAGCTGGAGATTTCTTCATCAGAATACCGTCAGCATAATAGAAACATTCTTCCATCCCCTCAGCTTCCGTCTCTGTAAGCACTTGCTCTCTTGCCTGTTTTAAAGATGGGTCTTCTAGCTGTTCCTTCACTAGGTTGTCTCGGTTAAAGTCACCACTCTGTAGAGGGGTAAAGTCTACCACTCGGGTCTCTGGGAACTGATCTTCGACGTCTGGTCGATCAACGACACTAAACAGTGCTTCCAAACCCCAATCTGAAGACACATCCTCAGTAGGAAGGGATTCCGGAATTTTAGCCATAGCCCTTGTTATAGCTGTGAGAGGAAATAGACGAGGACCTTCCTTACATCCTTCAATGGCATAAGCCTCTCCTGAGGAATTCTCTGTAACATAAGGTTCTCTGCTTATTCCTCCTCTTCCTAAATCATTACCCACAAGTAGGTCAACCAACTTTATAGGAAAATCAGTCTCCGAATGCCCACAACAGCCTCACCCTGATATGAATCTAAATTCACATACACCTTATGAAGGGGACTCTCGTGATGGCGCCACCGTAACCTTCTAGCAGAACATCTAGGTTAGTATAGGTGTTTTCATTTAAAGGAAGCACTCCTTTTCTCAATAGAGTCAGGTAGCTACCCGTATCTCGATAGGATACTATGTCTACCAGTTGGTCCTCTGTAATTCCAGCCTTACCCTTGGAAAAGTAGGGAAGCATGGCCTCCGTTACTTTATCAGAGAGCCTCTCCGAGGGAATTAGGCATTTCGACTTGGAGGACTGGTCAGCTAAGGCTTGCTCTTTTTGTGGACACTCCTGCTCCTTCAGCTTAGAAGATGTCATTAGTGCAGGTAAGGTTTCTGCACCGGAACGCCTATGATCACGGTCCAACTGGAAACAAGAGCGTCTCAAATGGCCGGGTTTCTGGCAATAGGAGCAAGTATGTCCTCTTCTAGGAGTATCTACTTCATAATATGATGGTCTTCCTTTACCTGTGAAAGCACGAGTGTAGACTTTCTCTAAACGAGGAGGTGCAGTCTGCTGATCCGTTTTCCTAGGAGAATATGGCTGACTCTTAGAAGAATATAACCTAGTCTTCTCTCGAGATGACTTTTCCTTTGTCAATTGAGAAGTTATCTCAAAATGGTCTGCTAAGGAAGCAGAGGCCAACACGTCTGCTGTCTGATGTTCAATTACAAAGGTACGTACGTCCCCAGTCAGGGTGTTGTGAAATTCCTCTTGCAGGATTAACTGCATCAAGCGCTCCATGGAATCACAACCTGTAGACCTCAACCATCGTTCTAGAGCCACTTTCTTTTGTCGGGCGAATTCTACCCAGGTCTGGCCAGGTAGTCGTCGTAGAGAGCGGAAGGTACGCTGATAACTTAAGGGAAGCAAGTCATACTCCTTTAATATTATCTTCTTCACCGCTTCGTAATCAGCATACTTGTCGTAAGGAAGAGCTGCTGTACAGGCTTGTGCCTTACCAGTAAGGGTGGTGTGAAGTAAGGTAGCCCAATGTTCCCGTGGCCATTGCATACCTCTTGCCTGATTCTCAAATGTGTCGAAGTAAGTGTCTAAGTCCTTCTCACAGAATCTAGGCACTAATAAGGCAGCCTTGTGCAGGTCAAAAGACAAGGTTGAAGGGGCAGATGATTTACTCCTCTCCTCATCTTTTTGTCTCTCGTATCTGATGTTTTCCCTCTCGAATTCTTCTTTATACAGCTGACGTTGTGCTTCTAGTTGTGCTGTCTGCAACTTTATGAGATGTTCCATACGTTGAAAGTGTTCGAGAGAGAGAGGAGACAAAGGTACAGGAGGAGTGGGAGGATGGAGTCCCTCTAGACGAAGCTTGGGACGAGTTCCAACTCCTGTCGTCCGCACACGACCAGGGCTTGCTAAAGGGCTCTCATTACCTGATTCAAGTGATACGTTGTCTGTATGCAGAGCCTCTGCTCCCAGAGTGAGGTTTTCAAATGAAGTCGCTAAGTCGTCTACTCCTAGAGCCAAAGATTCCACTGGGGGTGGCCCTACATGAGGGTTCAATATCTGGGCTGTATCAGAAGGTGGAGGAAACAACATGTTCTGAATCATAGAATGGAGAACACCAGCCGTATAACGATTGTTATAGGGAACTCCCAGACTTTTAGCAACTTGCCAGCATTGCTGTAGGGGTAAAGTCTCCAACGTATCCGGAGTTAAGTCCTTCACCAACTGTGGTATGTTACGTTCCATTGTAAAGTTCGATATCCCGGACAGGCCCCCACTTGTTACGATTCGAACCTTCGTCTAGGGGCTGGTTACCTTCGTAACAATATCACTTTGAGTAGAAACTTAGAATCTTATAAAATCAGGTAATAAGGAGAGTTGAACAAGCCTTTTCCGTTTTTTATTAAAACCTTAAATGCTTATCTGAGGTATATAACAAGGTCACTTGAATATCTCATAGTCCGATCTTTTTCAATCACATAAAATTAGAGTATGTATAAGAGCGCTTAATTTAACACTTCCCATAAAAATATAGTATTTACAAGAGCGCTTATAGTAACACTACAATCAGTGTCAATAGACACACAAACACTTTAGAGTCTATATATATATACACCCGGTTAACATAGTTCTCTTGAGTATCACTTAGAAGATATAATACATCACTGAATTTCACAACGAATTCCTACGATGATAATCCGACAGATTCTTAGCAAACAGTTCCTCTAAAGAGTTAGAGCGCTTAATCCAGAATAGCGATGAACAGCTGAGACCTCTTTACCGAGACAGAGGGAAGGGAGGACTGTCCACAACAGAACACTCCGGTATAACCTCAACTCGGTCAAGAGGGTAGAGAGGGCTGAACTACCTCAACAAGAGCATACCTCGTTAAACCTTAGACAGGCGTTACAAACCTACCTAACACATTACTCCCTATATGTACATTATACCCGGGTATACTAATTACAAATTCATAAACCAGATAATATTATAAACTAGTGGAATCTTTAATTAGCTTTATTAAAGAAACCCTGAGTATAATATTAAGTGGACAATTCCATATAAATTATATATAAAGACCTTGGGCGTAACAGTGAGCAGGGTAACATTTTGTGAAGGGATTCAGGGAAACCAGTTAATTGATTTAGTTGGACTTGAGTCCTGGAAATGGGAAGTACAATGCCTGCACTTTAAAAGAGGGGTCTGGGATAGTGACAGCTGGGAGGGACTATTCTCAGCTGTCATATCTGAGCACCTCTGCAAAGACAGTGATTATGTATGTGGTGAAAGTGTTGAATGATGATGAAAGTATTTTCTTTTTGGGGATTTTCTTTCTTTTTGGGTCACCCTGCCTCGGTGGGAGATGGCCGACTTGTTGAAAAAAAAAAAAAAAGTAATGAGTGTACTGTACAGCCTTTCCTCACTTAACGACAGGGTTCTGTTCCTAAGACCACGTTGGTAAGCGAATTTGTCGCTAAGTGAGGAGCATACTACAGTGGACCCCCGAGTAACGAGCACCCTGGAAATCATACAATTATGTAAGTATAATATTGTAAGTGCTTTTGTAAGTGTATTTTTGGGGGTCTGAAATGGACTAACCTACTTGACATTATTTCTTAAGGGAGTAAATTCGTTTGGTAATGGCACTTGAGCAGGCTTCTGGAATGAATTTTGTTCGTTACTCGGGGGTCTTCTGTATAATGGTAATGGGTTTGTGTCAACCATCTTTGATAATGTTTTAATGTCACCTTTGCACCAATTATAACATTTCTGGTATATTTTTAAATGTTTATGCAGCAGTGTACTGTATTTTGTAATAAAAAGAATAGAGGAAATCAGCTCTAATATACATTATTTAGGTATATATACTGGTCAGAGAGCCCGTCGTAAGTTCGAGTACATCGCTAAGTGAGGAGAGGATGTACGTATATGCATTTTATCGCTCTGGGCGCTTTAAATGTTGTAGTATGTTACGTGTGGGTAGGGTGGCCTGACTTCCTACAAATAGATACTACTACTATTCACCTCTCACCTACATTAAGACTACAAATATTTTATGGTAAGTAATGAGTGTACTGTGTGTGTATTTTTCTTTTTATTGTTTTTAATGCCTAGTTCTATTGCTAACCTAACAATTTCACTGTCATTGACATAGGTATAGCTTACAAGCCAGTGTAGTGACGTATTAATACTCCAAAATTCTAGCGGCTTCAAATCTAATGGGAGAAAGCTGGTAGACCTACATGTGAGAGAATGGGTCTGCGTGGTCAGTGTGTGCAGTATAAAAAAAATCCTGCAGCACGCAGTGCATAATGAAAAAAAAAAAAACTCCAACTGTGTTTTTGGTTAGAAATGCCGACTTTGAGGTGTATTTTCTTATGGTATTTATGGTTATATTTTCGTTTTCTTGGTCTCATTTGATAGAATGGAGGATATATTACAGAAATAGAGATGATTTTGATTGGTTTCATGATAAAAAGTACCTTGAAATTGAGCTTAAAGTAGGGGAAATGTTAATTTTTTGCCAATGTTCAAGAGTAAACAAATGACGTCACCATCCAATACATGGCCAACTGGCCATTGTTTATACAATTATTACAATAATGCAGTAGTCTGCATAACAGTAAATCTTCTATTTTTTGTGTGAATAAAAATTCAAAATTGAAAGCTAGAGTAATATAAGAGGGGCCTGGAGATGTGACTAATAAACAGAGAAAATGTTATTTTAGTGCCAGGAATATCTGCATTGTTTATTCCAGACCCTATTTTGAAATTGGCATCTTTTTAAATTTGTGTGAAATTGGCCAAATTGCCAATTTCTGACCACTTTATTGGGTAGTTGTTATAGGTAAATGGGCGGTTTCTTGTACTCAATTGTTAGAACAAATGGAGTTCTAGCGAAATAGCTATGAGTTTGGTCAACTGGAACAATGGAATTGGCCAAAAATAGGGCTCAAAGTGAGTGAAATCGCCGATGCATAAATATCACCGAGACCACTAACTTGGCGAGACTGGAATTCCGTAAGTTTACCATCAATTTCATACTTTTGGTGTCATTGCCAGCAGGAAAAGATTCTCTATCATATCATAAGATTTTTTTTTTTTTTAAATTCTTCGACACTGAGACCAAGTTTGTGAGCAGGGGTCTCGACAGTGAAAGGGTTAATATATGTTAGTGTAAACTTGTTATCCGGCATTTATATGCATTAAAAATGGCATTCTGCTTTCCGGTGATGTCCGCTTTCTGGCGGTAGCCTGGAACCTAACCTGCCGTATAAGTGGGGCTCCATCATATGTGTATGTTACACAACATTTTCAAAAATTTTCATATCTTGTATAATTCATGTTTTTGATCACAGGATTTTTAATATCTAAATTTTTAATTTTTCATACTGAACATTTTTGTATTTTGTAGGCTTATAAAAATTTGTATTTTATAAATAATACTGTACAATAATTAAGTTTTATAACAATAGTCAAATTATAAATGTTATGAATCATAACTTGTACTTATGAACAATTTTAATTTTATCATTTTTTTGAATTGCAGAGAAGAATGTGCATCATAATATGTCTTCTTTTTCGGAGACTATGGGATTAGGCTACCTCAAAACACAGGCAATTGAATTTGTCAATTATAACAAACGACAAATGTCCAGAATCTATCCCAAGGGTGCCAGAGTTGACTCTTCTAATTATATGCCTCAGGTGTGTACTTAATTGTCTTGATAACTGTTTTAAAAAGAATATTTTGTAGCTAGTTATAAAACGAATCTCAACTTTCTTTTAACAAAGCATTGTTGAACTCATAAGTTGTGTCCATTATTCCCTCTTAACAAAGCTATGCAGAATTCTTAAGTAAGTTGTGTCTATACTATACTGTGTCACTTGTCAGTGATCCAAGTCTGACCAAGATGACAATCTTAAGCTTCTTTCTCCTACGTGCGGGTTTTTTGTGTATTGTTCTAGTCACGGTATTGTGGCTTTTTATTCTTTATACTTCATATTAACAATGTTATAAATTATATATAAATTAAATTTTCAAAAAGTAGTAAAGTATTAATAAGACACATATGATGTTTCTTTCACAGGTGTTCTGGAATGCAGGTTGCCAAATGGTGTCTTTAAATTTTCAAACCCCAGATCTTCCCATGCAACTAAATCAGGGCAAGTTTGAGTACAATGGAAATTGTGGGTACCTCCTCAAACCTGATTTCATGAGACGTACTGACAAGACCTTTGATCCTTTTGCTGAGTCTCCAGTGGATGGTGTGATTGCAGCACAGGTTGCAGTGTCTGTATGTATCTTTTACTCAAGGATGTACAGTAGAGCATCTATAATCTAAAATACTTTGGACCAACTGTGTCCAAATTATGTAATATTCTGGATTACTATTTATTTTAACACACCAACCATCTCTCAACAAGGTAGGGTGACCCAAAACAGAGGACAACACTTTCACTATCAATCATTCATTCACTGTCACACCAGAAGCAAGCAGCCATCACAGTTCAGATATAACTCCAACTAACATCCCCATTTATCATTCAGAGTGCAGGCATGTTATATCCCACCTAAAGGAATTTAGTCTAACTGGTTTTCATGAATCCCTTGATAAATATTACCCTGCTTACACTCCAACAGCATGTCAAATCATAAAAACCAGATGCCTCCATTCCTGTCTAATACATTCACACAAGTCTATTAGATGTTCAAGCCCCTGTCACTCAAACCCTTCTGTACACCACCCTTTCCCTCCAACCTTTCCCTGGATGACCCTTACTTCTCCCATCCACCACAGATTTATTCACCCTCCTAGTCATCCTATTTTTCTCCATCTCTAAATGTCCAAACCACCTCAACAACCCCTCCTCAGCCCTTTGAATAATGTTTTTGGTAGCTCCACACCTAATCTCCCAACTTCAGATTCTCTTCCTAGTATTCATACCACACATTGCCCTCAAAAACATCTCTACTCCACTTATTATTGATATTGATGAACAGTATACATAGGAACACACAGTGTACTATTAGTATGCAAAACAGTATTAAAGTTCTATGATATATGGTTGATTTAATTAATAAGAAATCATGTTTTATCTCCACTTACGAAGTACAATATCTTCGTAGGTACTACAATACCTTCATAGGTGATCAGGAAATTCAGTTGTTTTAACCCTTTCAGGGTTTCAGCCGTACTAGTACGGCTTACGCCCCAGGGTTTTCGTCGTACTATTTTTTTTTTTTTTTTTTTATTAACACATCGGCCGATTCCCACCAAGGCAGGGTGGCCCGAAAAAGAAAAACTTTCATCATCATTCACTCCATCACTGTCTTGCCAGAAGGGTGCTTTACACTACAGTTATAAAACTGCAACATTAACACCCCTCCTTCAGAGTGCCGGCACTGTACTTCCCATCTCCAGAACTCAAGTCCGGCCTGCCGGTTTCCCTGAATCCCTTCATAAATGTTACTTTGCTCACACTCCAACAGCACGTCAAGTATTAAAAACCATATGCCTCCATTCACTCCTATCAAATACGCTCACACATGCTTGCTGGAAGTCCAAGCCCCTCGCACACAAAACTTCCTTTACCCCTCCCTCCAACCTTTCCTAGGCCGACCCCTACCCGCCTTCCCTCCACTACAGATTTATACACTCTCGAAGTCACTCTGTCTCGTTCCATTCTCTCTACATGTCCAAACCACCTCAACAACCCCTCCTCAGCTCTCTGGACAATCGTTTTGGTAATCCGCACCTCCTCCTAATTTCCAAACTCCGAATTCTCTGCATTATATTCACACCACACATTGACCTCAGACATGACATCTCCACTGCCTCCAGCCTTCTCCTCGTTGCAACATTCATCACCCATGCTTCACACCCATATAAGAGCGTTGGTATAACTATACTCTCATACATTCCCCTCTTTACTTCCATAGACAAGGTTCTTTGTCTCCACAGACTCCGAAGTGCTCCACTCACCCTTTTCCCCTCATCAATTCTATGATTCACCTCATCCTTCATAGACCCATCCGCCGACATGTCCACTCCCAAATATCTGAATACATTCACCTCCTCCATACTCTCTCCCTCCAATCTGATATCCAATCTTTCGTCACCTATTCTTTTTGTTATCCTCATCACCTTACTCTTTCCTATATTCACTTTCAATTTTCTTCTTTTACACACCCTACCAAATTCATCCACCAACCTCTGCAGCTTCTCTTCAGAATCTCCCAAAAGCACAGTGTCATCAGCAAAAAGCAACTGTGACAACTCCCACTTTGTATTTGCTTCTTTATCTTTTAGCCCAACACCTCTTGCCAAGACCCTCGCATTCACTTCTCTTACAACCCCATCTATAAATATATTGAACAACCACGGTGACATCACACATCCTTGTCTAAGGCCCACTTTTACTGGGAAATAGTCCCCTTCCCTCCTACACACTCTAACCTGAGCCTCACTATCCTCATAAAAACTCTTCACTGCTTTCAGTAACCTTCCTCCTATTCCATACACCTGCAACATCTGCCACATTGCCCCCTATCTACCCTATCATACGCCTTTTCCAAATCCATAAATGCCACAAAACATCTTTACCCTTATCCAAATACTGTTCACCTATATGTTTCACTGTAAACACTTGGTCTACACACCCCCTACCTTTCCTAAAGCCCCCTTGTTCATCTGCTATCCTGCTTTCTGTTTTACTCTTAATTCTTTCAATAATAACTCTACCATACACTTTACCAGGTACACTCAACAGACTTATTCCCCTATAATTTTTGCACTCTCTTTTGTCCCCTTTGCCTTTATACAAAGGAACAATACACGCTCTCTGCCAATCCTAGGTACCTTACCCTCTTCCATACATTTATTAAATAATAGCACCAACCACTCCAAAATTATATCCCCACCTGCTTTTAACATTTCTATCTTTATCCCATCAATCCCAGCTGCCTTACCCCCTTTCATTCTACCCACTGCCTCACGAACTTCCCCTACACCCACAACTGGCTCTTCCACACTCCTACAAGATGTTATTCCTCCTTGCCCTACACACGAAATCACAGCTTCCCTGTCTTCATCAACATTTAACAAATCCTCAAAATATTCTCTCCATCTTCCCGATACCTCTAACTCTCCATTTAATAACTCTCCTCTCCTATTTTTAACTGTCAAATCCATTTGTTCTCTAGGCTTCCTCAACTTATTAATCTCATTCCAAAACTTTTTCTTATTTTCAACAAAATTTGCTGATAACATCTCACCCACTCTCTCATCTGCTCTCTTTTTACATTGCTTCACCACTCTTTTAACCTCTCTTTTTCTCTCCATATACTCTTCCCTCCTTGCATCACTTCTACTTTGTAAAAACCTCTCATATGCTAACTTTTTCTCCCTTACTACTCTCTTTACATCATCATTCCACCAATCGCTCCTCTTCCCTCCTGCACCCACTCGCCTGTAACCACAAACTTCTGCTGAACACTCTAACACTACATTTTTAAATCTACCCCATACATTTCGACCCCATTGCCTACACTCTCACTAGCCCATCTATCCTCCAATAGTTGTTTATATCTTACCCTAACTGCCTCCTCTTTTAGTTTATAAACCTTCACCTCTCTTTTACTTACTGATTCTATTTTCCTTGTATCCCATCTACCTTTTACTCCCACTGTAGCTATAACTAAAAGTGATCTGATATATCTGTAGCCCCTCTATAAACATGCACATCCTGAAGTCTACTCAACAGTCTTTTATCTACCAATACATAGTCCAACAAACTACTGTCATTACGCCCTACATCATATCTTGTATACTTATTTATCCTCTTTTTCTTAAAATATGTATTACCTATAACTAAACCCCTTTCTATACAAAGTTCAATCAAAGGGCTCCCATTATCATTTACACCTGGCACCCCAAACTTACCTACTACACCCTCTCTGCATGTTTCTCCCACTTTAGCATTTAGGTCCCCTACCACAATTACTCTCTCATTTGGTTCAAAAGTTCCTATACATTCGCTTAACATCTCCCAAAATCTCTCTCTCTCCTCTACACTCCTCTCTTCTCCAGGTGCATACACGCTTATTATGACCCACTTTTCGCATCCGACCCTTATTTTAATCCACATAATCCTTGAATTTACACATTTATATTCCCTCTTTTCCTTCCATAACTGATCCTTCAACATTATTGCTACCCCTTCCTTAGCTCTAACTCTCTCAGATACTCCTGACTTAATCCCATTTATTTCTCCCCACTGAAACTCGCCTACCCCCTTCAGCTTTGTTTCGCTTAGGGCCAGGACATCCAACTTCTTTTCATTCATAACATCGGCAATCATCTCTTTCTTATCATCCGCACTACATCCACGCACATTCAGACAACCCAATTTTATAAAGTTTTTCTTCTTCTCGTTTTTAGTAGATTTGTACAGGAGAAGGGGTTACTAGCCCATTGCTCCCGGCATCTTAGTCGCCTCATACGACACGCATGGCTTACGGAGGAAAGATTCTTTTCCACTTTCCCATGGACAATAGAGAAAATAAAAAGAACAAGAGCTATTAAGAAAAAGAAGAAAAACCTAGATGTGTGTATGTATATATATGCATGTGTATGCCAGTGTAGTGTGACCTAAAGTGTAAGTAGAAGTAGCTAGATATACCTGTTATCCAGCGTGTTTATGAGACAGAAAAAAGACACCAGCAATCCTACCATCATGTAAAACAGTTTCAGGTTTCTGTTTCACAGTCACCTGGCAGGACGGTAGTACCTCCCTGGGTGGTTGCTGTCTACCAACCTACTACCTAGTACATACTAGCATACTACCTAGTACATACTAGCATACTAGTACTCGTCGTACTAGTATGCCTAAATTCTAGCACCCTCAAATCAAGCAGAAACAGGCTGGTAGGCCTAGATGTGAGAGAATGGGTCTGTGCGGTCAGTGTGCGCAGTATAAAAAAATCCTGCACCACAGAGTGCATAATGAGGAAAAAAAAACTGACCGTGTTTTTGGTTTAAAACAGCGACTTTACAGTCTATTTTCCTATGGTATTTATGCTTGTATTCTCGTTTTCTTAGTATCATTTGATAGAATGGACGATATATTACAGAAATAGAGATAATTTTGACTGTTTTCACGATGACAAGTACCTTGAAAATGAGCGCAAAGTAGCGAAAATGTTTGATTTTTGCTGATGTTCAAGAGTAAACAAATCACGCCATGCGTCCAATACACATCAACTGGGTAGTCTAATATTCTTGCACAAGTGTGCTGATATTATTTATACAATTTTTACAATGATGCAGTTGTATACATAACAGTAAATCTTTTATTTTTTGTGAGAATAAAAATTCAAAATGGAAAGCAAAAGTAATGTAAAAGGGACCTGGAGACGTGACTAATGAACAGATAAAATGTTATTTGAGTGCCAGGAATGTCTGTCTCGTTTATTCTGGACCCTATTTTGAAATTGGCATCTTTTGAAATTTGTGTGAAATTGGCCAAATTGCCAATTTCTGACCACCTTATTGGGTAGTTGAAATTGGTAAATTGGCGGTTTCTTATACTCAATTGATAGAAAATAGCTATAATTTTAGTAGACTGAAACATTGGAATTTGCCAAAAATAGGGCTCAAAGTGGACGAAATCGCCGATGCTCTATCATTTCATAAGAATTTTTTTTTTTTTTTTCTGAAAAATTTGCGACTCTGAGAACGAGTTTGGGAGAGGGCCTTGCGACCCTGAAAGGGTTAAGAAGCATCAGGAAGTGTGAGCAACTGATTATTTTCTGGATTGCTGATCACACTAATTTTCATCAAATATACTGTACAGCTGATCATTCCAAACACCTGATCTCAGGATTACTGAGATGCCCCAGCATGATAGTGGCTTTCTTTGTACTTAACAAATCAAAATTGTAATCACACATTGTAAACATTACAAAGAAATAATATCTTTATATTTTCTCTTTTTATGTAGTAAAGAAATGACAAAATTTTAATATTTAACCCTTTCAGGGTTATTGACGTACTAGTACGGCTTATGCACTGGGGTTATTGACGTACTAGTACGCATAAATTCTAGCGCCTTCAAATCAACGGGGAGAGAGCTGGTAAGCCTGCATGTGTTAGAATGGGTCTATGTGGTAAGTGTGCGCAGTAGGAAAAAAATCTATGCACCTGCATTGCATTGTGGGAGTGGTAATTCAGTTCGCCTTTGTCACCAAACCATGCGGTAAGGAATACCTCACTCCGGCAATGTGAGTGGTAGGGAAGGCAGTGGGGGGAGTGGGGAAGGCAGTGGGGGGAGTAGGTAAGGCAGTGGGGGGAGTGGGGAAGACAGTGGGGGTGGGGAAGACAGTGGGGTGGGTGGGGAAGACAGTGGGGGGAGTGGGGAAGACAGTGGGGGGAGTGGGGAAGGCAATGGGTGGAGTGGGGGGAAGACAGTGGGGTGGGTGGGGAAGGCAGTGGGGAGAGTGGGGAAGACAGTGGGGTGGGTGGGGAAGACGGTTGGGTGGGTGGGGAAGACAGTGGAGGGAAGGCTGGCTGGCTGGCTGGCAGGCAGGCAGGCAGGCAGTCAGTCTGGCTGGCCGGCTGGCTGACCAGCTAGCTAGCTGGCTCTGTAACACATTTACACAAATACAAAGTGTAAATAACCTAGGATAAATACATAGTGTAAATAAAATAGGATAAATACATAGTGTAAATTACCTAGGATAATCCAAAAAAATCCAGACTGACAAATAATATATCAGGACTCAGATGTGGCAGTGTTGGTTCAATAGTGACTGTCTCTGAGACAGAGAGAGACAGAAAGAGAGACAAACAGACAGGCAGATAAAACAGTGAAAACAAATTTTTTTTTTTTTTTTTAAATTCATGGACCCTGAGAATGAGTTTTGGAGACCCCCCTTGGACCCTGAAAGGGTTAATAAGTATTTTAAAAAATTAATTGCTAATCCCATTTATTCTTATTAATACTCTTACCACTTCCTTTAACTTTGTCACTTGGTTAACCCTTTCAGGGTCCGTTCCATAGTTCTATGGCTTTGAAGCCAGGGTCTAAACCGTAGAACTACGCCAAAATTCTAGCGGCCTCAAATTTAGTGCAAGAAGGCTGGTAGGCCTACAACCAAGAGAATGGGTCTGTGTGGTCACTGTGGCACAGTAAACAAAAAATCTGCTTGCTGCATGGCACTGTGGGAACACCGTCTCAGTATGCTTTGTTCACCATGCCTCGCTGCAAGGCAGCTCTCACTCCGAGGCAAATTGGGACTCTCCTCTTCCTAACTGATAATTCTGACACTGATGGAAGTGGATCTGAAGAGGAATTCTATGGTTTTGATCAATTTGTGACTGAAAGCAATGATCAGGATATCGAAAATAGTGTCAAAAATCCTGACGACCCTCAACCTTCCACCTCGGGTGCTAGTGCGTCTCAATCACATTCAGTTGTGCCTCATTGCAAGAGAAAACTAATATTTTCGCGTGACCAGGCTTCAGACTTGAGTAATGGTGATGATAGTGACGTGGACTTTGATTTTATTGCTCTTGATGACCATTCGAGTAGTGATAGTGAGGAATCATATTCACCAGTGAAGCGTCAGTATATACGCTGCCACATGTGCTCGGGTAGTGTACCATATGCAATTCCAAGGGGATGGAGTACATCCTGGAGTACACCAAGTGGCCCTAAACCTGGAATAGACAGTGAAAGTGAAGATGATGTGGCTACAATTGGTATGTATAGACCACAGGCATCAGTAGGTGGTGGTGGTAGTGGTGGTGGTGGTGCCACGGGCACGCAGCATGATGCACCAGCCCAGGCTGGGACCCACGCTGCTGACTCATCAGATCCAGGACAAAGCGGAGCGCCATCCACCCCCACACTACAACCTGCACAACCACAACTACAACCAGCTTATGATGTCCAGTATCCACCAGCAAAGCGCATCTGGGATTGGCAGCAAAATCCCAATTTTGTTCCCAATCCCCATCAGTTTGATGACACTCAAAG
Source organism: Cherax destructor (assembly GCA_009830355.1). Classification (NCBI taxonomy): domain Eukaryota; kingdom Metazoa; phylum Arthropoda; class Malacostraca; order Decapoda; family Parastacidae; genus Cherax; species Cherax destructor. Next base: position 32,562 of record WNWK01006495.1, read on the forward strand.
TGGAATCCTGTCATCTTGTTGCCTTGGAAACACTGCAAATGAACTGGAATTCTTTGAACTATTCTTTGACCAGCCCTTGATGGAGAATATTGTCAGGGAAAGTAACAAGTATTTTGAGTACAGTATGGCATATACAATTATATAACCACAGTCAAGACTACACCAGTGGAAGGAGACAACTGTGGCTGAAATGTATTTGTTTTTTGCAACAATAATGTTTATGCCTCATGTCTATAAGCATAATATAAAATCATACTGGTCCACAGATCAGTTAATTTGTACCCCAACCTTCAGTGAAATCATGCCAGTGAACAGATTTATCTTACTGTTACGTATGTTGCACTTCTCTGACAAAACCAGGCCTGACAGAAATGACAGGTTATACAAGATTAGAAATGTTTTTATGAATCTGAAACAAAAGTTCAACATGTACTTTTATCCATTCAAGAATCTTGTAATTGATGAGTCTTTGATTTTGTTCAAAAGCAGATTGTCATTCAAGCAGTATATACCAAGCAAGAGGAAACGCTTTGGTATGAAACTTTGTACTCTGTAATTGTGACAGTGGCCTGGTATTGAACATAATTGTATATGCGGGAAGTAAAACATTGAAAGATACCAGGATGTTATTGGGTATCTCAGGTGACATAGTGATAACAATGATGGCACCATATCTTGTTAAGGGGCATACACTATATACTGATAACTGGTACACAAGCCCCTTACTCACTGATTTCTTGTGAGTGAACATGACAGACGTGTGTGGCACAGTGCGTTCTAATCGTAAACATATGTCCATGTTCAACGCAAGTGTTATGTTATTTTCCCTTATTTATCATCAAGGTTCTACATGTACTAGCATAGGGTATTTACTTAAAAGGTCTTAGGGTAAAAGGAGGATACTTATAGGCTATAATAATACTAACTCATGCTTAGCTGCTGTATCTGAAAACTTCTCCTGCCCTCTCCATGGGTTATTTAAACCACCATGTTATACAAAAATATATATATTCATGGATCAACATATATATATATATATATATATATACAGTGGTACCTCGACTTACGATATTTTTTCATTCCAGAATACTGTTCAAGTGCCATTACCAAACGAATTTATCCCCTTAAGGAATGATATAAAATAGACTAGTCCTTTTAGATTCCCAAAATTACACTTACAAAAGCGTTTAAAAAAATAAACTTACATAAAAGGGTGTCGTAAGAGTCGACTAAAATGCCGGGAGCAAGAGGCTAGTAACCCCTTCTCCTGTATACATTACTAAAGTTAAAAAGAGAAACTTTTGTTTTTCTCTTTGGGCCACCCCGCCTTGGTGGGAAGCGGCCGATTTGTTGAAAGAAGAAAAGATATATATATATATATATATATATATATATATATATATATATATATATATATATATATACATATACATACTATATATATACATACCTATATATATATACATACATATATATATACATACATATATATATACATACATATATATATACATACATATATACATACATACATATATACATACATATATATATATACATACATATATATATACATACATACACACACAGATCTTACATTCATAATAACATACAATACCAGATCAGTCACATGGTGGTTCACCTCCACTCTAAACATCCAATTTTCACCACATCACTCCTACCCTCAGTGTTTTGATACATTGAAGATCACAGAATATCATGGTAACATCGATCTACAGCACACCCCTTACCTCTTGGACACTCATTCTGCCCAGAAAACAAAGTTAAGGTCAGAGCTAAAAACAATACCAGCTCACTGCATCAGCCATGTTGCCAGGAGAGAGAGTGTGGGAAGCAGGAGTCTCTCTGAGCTCCTCCCACTCCCACATAAACAAAACCTATCGCTTTGCACATCCTCCACATGTACTTGTCGTGCAGATTAGGTAAAACTTGCAATTTTGGCTTAACTAGCAATGCTCACCTTGCCATATAAGACAAGTGAAAATTTGTGTATGCAATAATTTCGCCAAAATCATTCTGAACATAACGAAAAAAATATACTTCTTTGTGTTTGTTTATTATTAAATTAATGTTAACGTATCTAAAATATATTTAGTTGGGTTAGGATAAATTAAATTGCGCTTGTTGTAATAAGGTTTTCAAAGTTTCTCTTGGTACAAAATTATAAATTCTTTCATTAACATAAATGAAAAAAATATATCTTTAAACGTATAAGAGAAAATTTTAGAAAGGACTTAATTTTAGATGAGTTCTTGCTAATTGACCAGTTTTACCTAATCGGCACGACATACTCTCAATATATCTTATGTAATTACAATGAGACATGCAACTTATAAACTACTTATTAAAATGTGTGCACTTATATTTATAACCTATTATATTGAGAAAATCAGGTTAAATCAGCTTCTTTAAGTTTTAAGGATGGCCTAGCCTTTAAACATCTTAAGCAGTACTTCTGATTAATTCAATATAATTAGGTATTCATGTTATTTATTTACAACAATACATGCTGAGTTCCATAGCCCCCATAACAAGTCCATAACACCCCATAACAGCAAGTACTCATAGTGGTGAGGTGCAGGTGTTTGCTGCCAACGACATCATGGCATTACAGTAGCATGACAAACGAGATGTCACATTGTTGACATCCATTTACCATAACGAAATGAGAGACAGTGGCAAGGTGGGCAGAGTGACTAATGAATGTACAGTAGACCCTCGCTATTCGAACACTACAAAACTCACCCTTTTATGTAAGTTTATTATTGTAAGTGCTTTTTTAAGTGTATTTTTGGGGGTCTGAAATGGACTAATCTAATTACATCATTCCTTATGGGAATAAATTCGTTTGGTAACAGCACTTGAACAGCATTCTGGAATGAGGGTGAGTTTTGGAGTGTTCGAATAGCAAGGGTCCACTGTATTCTAAAACCGGCAACAGTGATTGATTATACACAAAGCATGCGTTAGGTTGACAAATATGACATGCAGACTGGCTTTGCTGATTGTGTTTGTAAAAGTTATAAGTGGTACTTGAAACTTTTCTTCCATCTCATGGACATTTCAATGCTCAATGCATATAATATGTACCAAATAAAGACTGGCAACAGACCACCGTATGGTGAATTTTGTTTATCTGTCATCAGACAACTAATAATCAAGTACATACCAGGTAACAACACCTACTATACAAAACCGTCCACGAACTAATCACTAGTTTCCCAAGCGTTTGACGTGGGGAGGTGATCACTTCCTAATACAGCTTCCTGCAACTAAGAAGAAATGGGCTCAGAAGAGATGTGTTGTCTGTGCACAAACAAAACGATGACAATAAAGACGCAAAGACATTCGGTTTGTGTCCAAGGAATGTAAGACACCACTGTGCATGGTACCTTGTTTCAAAGACTTCCACAGACTGCAGCAGTTCTAGGAACATGTCCAGTGACTGTACATATGTATACAGTGGACCCCTGGTGTTCATAGTCATCGGAGTTCATAAAATTCGGAGTTAGTAACATTTTTCATAAAAATATTGGTTCGGTGATCGTAGATCCGCTCAGAGATCATAATTCGTCCCAGATGCTTACGCCCAGCCCGAGCGGCCCGACGCACCATTCTCAGTCAGTGTTCCACTGGATGGCGAAACATTACAGTGGTACCGGTTTAGATGTCCCAACTCACCCTTTTATGTAAGTTTATTTTTAAATGCTTTTGTAAGTGTAATTTTGGGTCTAAAGGACTAGTCTATTTTACAACATTTCTTAAGGAATAAATTTGTTTGTAATGGCACTTGAACAGCATTCTGAATGAAATATGTAGGGGTACCACTGTACTATAAAGATACCCAGATGTTGCACATGTGTCTTAATTTCATTGTACATGTTGCCAGCACGGCCTGCACCAGCTTTGTTAGGGTGAAAATGATCCATAAATCTTTGTACATCAGTCCACTGTCCACAAATCTCCTTAATCATTGAAGAAGGCAATGTCTTCCATCTCTCTTCCTCCTTCTCTGAAGCAATTTTCCGAGCTGTGGTCTGTTGCTGTTGCAGATGAAGCTCTTGCAGATCTGTAGTGGTTAGCTCTTCATTGTGGTCCTCCACCAACTCTTCCACATCCTCGCTAGTAACCTCGAACCTCATGGACTTCCCCAGTGCCACAATTTTTTCCACAACAGGCTCAGGGTCCTGAGGCTCAGCCCCAAAACCTTCAAAATCCCTCTCTGGGACACAGTCTGGCCACAATTTTTTCCAAGCAGAGTTCAAAGTCCTGGAGGTCACTTCCTCTCAAGCCTTCCCTATATGGTTTATGCAATGGAGGATATTGAAGTGATCTTTCCAAAACTCTTTTAGGGTCAATTGAGTGTTCCAGGTTATGTCAAAGCATCTTTGAAACATTGCTTTGGTGTACAGTTTTTTGAAGTTTGAAATGACCTGCTGATCCATGGGCTGAAGGAGAGGAGTGGTATTAGGGGGAAAGAATTTCACTGTGATGAACTGAAACTCCTCCACAATTTGCTCTTCCAAGTCTCGAGGATGAGGAGCATTGTCCATTACCAGGAGGCACTTGAGGTCCAATTTATTTTCCAGGAGGTATTTCTTCACACTGGGGCCAAAGACTTCATTAAACCAATCAAGGAAAATTTCCCTTGTGACCCATGCCTTAGTGTTAGCCTTCCACATCACACACAAATTAGCCTTGGCAACACTGTATTTCTTGAACACTGGGATTTTCAGAGTGATTCACGAGTAAAGGCTTCACTTTGAAATCCCCACTAGCATTACTACACAACATAAGAGTTAGCCTGTCTTTCATAGGCTTGTGTCCTGGCAGTGCCTTTTTCTCCTGTGTAATGTAGGTCCTGTTTGGCATTTTCTTCCAAAACAGGCCTGTTTCATCACAATTGAACACTTGTTGGGGGACGAATCCTTCAACCTCTACATAGTCTTTGAATTCCTCCACGTATTTTTCAGCCGCACATTTGTCAGAACTGGCAGCCTCACCATGCCTTATCACACTGTGTATGCCACTACACTTCTTAAATCTGTCAAACCAGCCTTTGCTGACTTTAAATTCGCTCACTTCAGCACTCATTGCAGGCATTTTCTTGATGAAATCATCATGCAACTGCCTTGCTTTTTCAGATATTATTGCCTGCGTAACACTATCTCCTGCTAATTCTTTCTCATTGATCCACACCAACAACAAAGTCTCCACATCTTCCAGTATTTGCGATCTCTGTTTTGTGACCATACTTGCACCTTTCGCAACAACAGCTTCCTTGATTTCATTTCCCTTGGCCACAATAGAAGCGATGATTGTATAGGCTTTGCCATACAGCCTGGCCAGCTCAGCGACACGTACTCCACTTTCATATTTTGCAATTATCTCTTTTTTCAGTTCTACCATGTTTCTGACCTTCTTTACCACAGGGCTGGCACTAAGAGCTTTCTTTGGGCCCATGGTGGCTTATTTAGCAGTTGCAAGCACTAAAAACAATGGAATAATGACAAAATGTATGGTATGAATGCGTGGGTGACCGTCACTCGCTGGTAAACAATGGCACACTGACTCTGAATGGAGTGTCGGGCTGTGCGGGCCACGCGTACGCGTCTGGGATGAATTACTATCTCCAAGCGGATCTATGATCACCAAACCAATATTTTTACGAAAAAATGTTACTAACTCCGAATTTTACGAACTCCAATGACTACGAACTTCGGGGGTCCACTGTACAGTGGTCCCTCGGTTTTCGTGCATCTCCAAACTCGAACATCTATGTAAGTGTATTTTCGTAAGTGCTGTTGCAAGTGTATTTTTGGGGGTCTGAAATAGACTAACCTAAGTGACAATTTTTCTTAAGGAAGTAAATTTGTTCGGTAATGGCACTTGAGCAGCATTCTGGAACAAATTTTCGGCGAAAACCGAGGGACCATTGTAATTGAATTTACGTTATTTTTTAATGGGAAAATGGTTTCAGTTTTCACCAATTTCAATTTTAGCCAATCCCTCTGGAACGGATTAAACACGAAAACTGAGGGTCCACTGTACTCTAGAATGAATAAAATATGTCATTACGAATGTCACGAGTGGTGTTGTGTTGTTTGTTGTATAAGGGCCACTGAAAGATAAGCCTTACATAGTGGTGGTGAAGGCGGCAGCAGAGGCGGCGGTGTTGTCAGTCGCCCTATATACCTCAAACAACAATGGAGGAGTTAAGTTTCGTGTCATCATTTTTCTATCCCTTAATCGCTTAACTTACTTGCTACACTTTATCGCTGGCTGGCGCTATAGCCTTTATCGACTCCTGCTGCTTTAGTATCATACATATCGTAGAATCACTGAATCAATGAAGAAGGCACATTCTCCCCTCTCAGCCCTTTACCAAAGGGCTGGCACTCTGAACTTTCTTTGGCCCCATGGTGGCTTATTTCACAGTCACAATCAATAAACAAGCACCAAAATGAACAGATGAATGGATGAACACACAGAGTATTCCTTACTCAACGAGAGAGACGCAGACTGAGTGCGATACGCATGAGGAAGTGGCGTCGCCGGCGGGTTGACGCATCCCATATGGCCAGTAAGTAAAAAAACGGCCAATAAGCGGAAACTGAAAAACCGGCCTATAAGCGAGTTGGCCGATAAGTGTGGGTCCACTGTATGTCCTGTAGCTCAATTGCTAGTGCACTCAGCTTACACACTGAGGTCTGGGGTCGATCCCCGGTACATGTTCACCTAGCAGTAAAATAGGTATCTGGGTGTTAGTCGACTGATGTGGGTCACCACCTGTGGACAAAATTGACCTAATTTGCCCGAAATGCTCTGCATAACAAGGGTCTTTCTATATACAGTAGGGCCCTGCTTTACTGTGTTTCGACTTACGGCATTCTCCTAATACAGCGATTTCAAATTATGACCAAAACTCACGATATGGCTCCTCATCTTTCTAATACGGCATGCCCCACTCGGTTTGTTTACATTCTCTGTGAGCACATCTCTATTATGTCTGGAAACTTTCCAAAATTTCAAGTGTTTTAAAGTTATTGCATATTTTATTTGTACTCTGATAATTATACTTATGTGTACCTGTACCTAAATATACTTACACACTGTGCTGGTGTGTATGAGTAGCTTTTGAGTAACTGGAAGGTATTAGGTACGGTTTGTCTGGTTAATTTTGGGTGATGAGGTGATTTCTTAGCCTTAACCCTTTAAGGGTCCAGGGGGTCTCTCTGAAACTCGTTCTAAGGTCCACGAATTAAAAAAAAAAAATTATTATGAAATGATAGAGAATCTATTTCCAATCATAATGCCACAAAAATTATGAAATTTGATCAAAAACTAACGGAATTATGCTTTCGCAAAGTTAGCGGTATCCATGACATTTAGGCATCGGCGATTTTGCCCAATTTGAGCCCTATTTTCGGCAAATTCCAATGTTTCAGTCTACTAAAATTATAGCCATTTTGCTAGAACTCCATTTCTTCTATCGATTGAGTACAAGAAACCGCCTATTTACCAATTTCAACTACCCAAAATAGTGGTCAGAAAATGGCAATTTGGCCAATTTCACACAAATTTCAAACAATGCCAATTTCCAAACAGGGTCCATAATAAACAAGGCAGACATTCGTGGCACTAAAATAACATTTTATCTGTTCATTAGTCACGTCTCCAGGCCCCTCTTACATTACTTTTGCTTTCCATTTTGAATTTTTATTCTCACAAAAAATAGAAGATTTACTGTTATGTATACAACTGCATCATTGTAAAAATAGTATAAATAATATCAGCGCACTTGTGCAAGAATATTAGACTCTCCAGCTGATGTGTATTGGACGCATGGTGTGATTTGTTTACTCTTGAACATCGGCCAAAATCGAACATTTTCGCTACTTTGCGCTCAGTTTCAAGGTACTTGTCATCGTGAAACCAGTCAAAATTAAATCTATTTCTGTAATATATCATCTATTCTATAAACTGAGACTAAGAAAACGAGAATACCAGCATAAATACCATACGAAAATAGACTGCAAAGTCGCTGTTTTAAACCAAAAACACGGTCAGAATTTTTTTTTCCTCATTATGCACTGTGTGGTGCAGGAATTTTTTTATACTGCGCACACTGACCGCACAGACCCATTCTATCACATCTAGGCCTAACAGCCTGTTTCTGCTTGATTTGAGGGCGCTTGAATTTAGGCATACTAGTATGTCAATAACCCTAGGGCGTAAGCCGTACTAATCCTTTAGTGTGCTCTGACAATGAATTCCAGATCTTTGGGCCCTTTACATGCATAGCATTTTTTCATAGGGAAAGATGGACACGAGGGATATCAAAGGAAGTCAGGTGTTGGTATGCATACTGGTCACAGAGCCCATCATAAGTCCGAGTCGTCGCTAAGTGAGGAGAGGCTGTATGGTATAGCTATGTAGGTAGGTGTAGCCCAGGCAGGCTACATCTACCGGCTACCTACACCTGACTTCCTACAAATAAATACTACTCACCTCTCATCCTACATTAAGACTACACATATTTTAAGGTAAATAATGAGTGTACTGTATGTGTATTTTATCCCTCTGGGCTGCTTTAAATATCGTATATTAGGTTTGGGATGGGGAGCCAGGGCTACCTACACCTGACTTCCTACAAATAAGTACTACTCATCTCTCACTCTACATTAAGACTACAAATATTTTAAGGTAATTAATGAATGTACTGTGTATGTATTTTACTTTTTATTGTGTTTTTTAATGCCTAGTTCTATTACTAAAATAATATAAGTTAGTGTAAACTTGTTGTATGGCATTTACATGCATTTATAAGTGGAAAAAGTGGCGTTCTGGTTTCCGGCGATGTCTGCTTTCTGGCAGTAGCCTGGAACCTAACCTGCCATGTAAGTGGGGCCCTACTGTATCAATATAAAGGATCAATTATACTATACTGTATATACAGTGAACCCTCAGTTTTCGTTGAAAATTCTTTCCAGAATGCTGTTTAAGTGCTGTTACCGAACGAATTTGTTCACATAAGGACAAATGTAAATTAGATTAGTCATTTCAGACCCCCAAAAATACACTTACAAAAGCACTTACGAAAATACACTTACATAATTGTTCGAGTTTGAAGGTGAACGAAAACCGGGGGTCCACTGTATTTATTTGTAATTCCCAAGTATGAGAGGCTTATTATTTTATCACCTTTACTGCCTCACCGGTTATATTAATCATCAGAGCTCTTATTAGTCTCATAAACATTAGCATAAAATAGTTAGTTTTAGGTTTTAAGTCTTAATCTCTTAATTTTTTCAGGTCATTGCTGGTCAGTTCTTATCAGACAAAAAAGTAGGAACATATGTTGAAGTTGATATGTACGGCCTGCCCACAGACACTATCAGAAAAGAGTTTAGGACACGCATGATTCCTGGCAATGGTCTCAATCCTCAGTATAATGAAGAACCTTTCCTCTTCCGTAAGGTGAGTTAAAAATATTGAAAATTTCTGTAGGAATTTTGCTAAAGTGAAAATAGTAATATTACCATGGAAATATACTTCTGCAATATCTTTAATGTACCAAAAAATGCATGCATAATTTTTTACCATAATATTTTTCATGGTAGATTTTTTATTTAACATTTATTTGGTTGATATATATTCAAATACAGTGGTACCTCTACTTACGAGCAGCTCCCAACTCGAACAATAATGTAAGTGTATTTTTGTAGGTGCTTTTGTAAGTGTATTTTTGGGGGTCTGAAATGGATTAATCTAATTTTCATTATTTCTTATGGGAAAAAATTCCTTCGGTATCAGGCTTTGAATAGCCATCTGGAACGAATTAAGCTCGTAACTCGGGGTACCACTGTATATTTTAAACTATCAGAATATTTTTTTATTTAGTAAATTCAAATGCCAGTGTTTTTAACCCTTTCGGGGTCGGTGCCGTACTAGTACGTTTTACGAGCAGGGATTGGTGCCGTACTAGTACGCCCAAATTCTAGTGGGCTCAATTTAAGCAGAAAACGTCTGGTAGGCATACATATGAAAGAATGGGTCTGTGTGGTCAGTGTGCGCAGTATAAAAAAAATCCTGCAGTACACACTGCATAATGAGAGAAACAAACTCTGACCGTTTTTTTCGATTATAACAGCGACTTTGCAGTCGATTTTCGTATGGTATTTATTGATGTATTCTCGTTTTCTTGGTCTCATTTGATAGAATGGAAGATATATTACAGACATAGAGATGATTTTGATTGGTATGACAATGACAAGTACCTTGAAATTGAGCTCAAAGTAGCAAAAATGTTCGATTTTTGACGATGTTCAAGAGTAAACAAATCACACCATGCCTCCAATACACATCAACTGGTGAGTCTTATATTCATGCACAAGTGCTCTGATATTATTTATACCATTTTTACAATGATGTAGTTGTATACATAACAGTAAATTGTGAGAATAAAAATTCAAAATGAAAAGCAAAAATAATGGAACAGGGGCCTGGAGACGTGACTAATGAACAGAAAACATGTTATTTTAGTGCCAGGAATGTCTGCCTTGTTTACTCTGGACCCTATTTTGAAATTGGCATCGTTTGAAATTTTTGTGAAATTGGAAAATTGCCATTTTCTGAACACTTTTTTGGGTAGATGAAATTGGTAAATAGGCGGTTTCTTGTACTCAATCGATAGAAGAAATGGAGGTCTAGCGAAATAGCTATAATTTTAGGAAACTGAAACATTGGAATTTGTCGAAAATAGGGCTCAAAGTGGGCAAAATCGCCGATGCGTAAATGTCATGGCTACCGCTAACTTCGCGAAAGCATAATTCCGTTAGTTTTCGATCAAAATTCATAATTTTGGTGGCGTTATGATTGGAAAAAGATTCTCTATCATTTCATAAGAAAAATTTTTTTTTTTTTTTTTCAAAAAATTTTCGACCCCAGGAACACTTTCCTGAGAAGGCCTGTCGACTCCCAAAGGGTTAAAGAAAGAATATCTTATTAGAAAAATGCGATATTTTATCATTCATATTCATAAGAAAAACTTTTTGACCAGAGTTAGTGTAAATGCTGTAACTTAGCTGTCTCAGCTATTGATCAGTCACTAATTTTGATTTAGTCTGAGATTCCTTTACCATCACTTTATACATATACTGTACATGAACACTGCAATTTCATATCATCATATTGTCATTTAAAATAGTATAGTATCATCATTTTGTTAATTTGAGATAAATTATATAACTAGAAGAAACTCAATAAATTTTTCTAGTATTGTTATTATACTAGTATAGCATCAACATATTGTAACTTGAAATAAAATATACAACTAAATTAAACTCAACCAATTTCTCTAGTATTGTCTTTTAATAGTATGTATAATCATATTGTAATTTGAAATAATACATAACTAGAATAAGCTCAATCAATTTCTCTAGCATTAAGTCCTTCTTTCAACACGTCAGCCGTTTCCCACCGAGGCAGGGTGGCCCAAAAGGAAAAACGAAAGTTTCTCCTTTTACATTTAGTAATTTATTCAGGAGAAGGGGTTACTAGCCCCTTGCTCCAGGCATTTTAGGCGCCTCTTACGACACGCATGGCTTACGGAGGAAGAATTCTGTTCCACTTCCCCATGGAGATAAGAGGAAATAAGAACAAGAACTAGTAAGAAAATAGAAGAAAACCCAGAGGGGTGTGTATATATATGCTTGTACATGAATGTGTAGTGTGACCTAAGTGTAAGTAGAAGTAGCAAGATGTACCTGAAATCTTGCATGTTTACGAGACAGAAAAAAGACACCAGCAATCCTACCATCATGTAAAACAATTACAGGCTTTCGTTTTACACTCACTTGGCAGGACGGTAGTACCTCCCTGGGCGGTTGCTGTCTACCAACCTACTACCTAGGTAGCATTAAGTACTTAGTGAATAAGTCTTTAGAATAAGCTGCCCCTAATGCCATGGCATGCCAGTGGCTCTCCTTGCATTACAGTTTTATAATTGTAACTACCAATAAGCATCGAAATAAAAATATTATATTATTATTATTATTATTATATTCTTGTTATCTGGCATTATACACCCTGGGGGTGTTGCTGTAATTCAAATCATGTAATATTATACTTTATCCTAATACTTCATGAAACAGGTTGTTTTGCCTGACTTAGCTGTCCTACGATTTGGTGTATTTGATGAAAATGGCAAGATGCTGGGACAGAGGATCCTGCCTCTGGATGGCTTACAAGCAGGTTATCGTCACATCTCTCTACGCACGGAAGGCAACTTTCCCATGTCACTGCCTATGTTGTTCTGTAACATTGAACTAAAGATCTATGTTCCTGATGGTCTTGGCGGTAGGTGTATAATATTTAATGTACATTCATGGTGGAAAGGTAATTGAATTATAAGGAAGGAATATTTGTATATTGGAAGTATGGTGTTCACAGTACCAACCAAAAGCATTTAAAAGTAAATGTAGAAACAAGCAATGTGATGAGGGTAACAAAAAGTCTAGGCATTAATAGATTGAATATCAGATTGAAGGGAGGGAGTATGGACAAACCAAATGTATTTATTTATTTATTAAATAAATATATAAATAAAATTTAATTAAATTATAGAGCTAATGCAATTATTTGATATTACTGCATGTACATTTTCAAAAGTATATATTTTTTTTATTAACACATCGGCCATTTCCCACTAAGGTAGGGTGGCCCAAAAAAGAAAAACTTTTATCATCATTCACTCCATCACTGTTGCCAGAGGCATGCTTACACTACAGTTATAAAACTGCAACATTAACACCCCTCCTTCAGAGTGCTGGCATTGTACTTCCCATCTCCAGAAATCAAGTTCGGCCTGCCGGTTTCCCTGAATCCCTTCATAAATGTTGCCTTGCTTACACTCCAACAGCACGTCAAGTCCTAAAAACCATGTCTCCATTCGCTCCTATCTAACACGCTCACGCACGCTTGCTGGAAGTCCAAGCCCCTCTCACACAAAACCTCCTTTACCCCTTCCCTCCAACCTTTCAAAGGCCAACCCCTACCCTGCCTTCCCTCCACTACAGATTTATACACTCTCGAAGTCATTCTATTTCGTTCCATCCTCTCTACATGTCCAAACCATCTCAATAACCCCTCCTCAGCCCTCTGGATAATAGTTTTGGTAATCCCACACCTCCTCCTAATCTCCAGACTATGGATTCTCTGCATTATATTCACACCACACATTGCCCTCAGACATGACATCTCCACTGCCTCCAGCCTTCTCCTTGTTGCAACATTCATAAACCATGCTTCACACCCATACAAGAGTGTTGGTATAACTATACTCTCAAACATTCCCCTCTTTGCTTTCATGGATAAAGTTCTTTGTCTCCACAGACTCCTCAGTGCACCACTTACCTTTTTTCCCTTGTCAATTCTATGATTCACCTCATCCTTCATAGACCCATCTGCTGACACGTCCATTCCCAAATATATGAACACATTCACCTCCTCCATACTCTCCCCTCCAATCTGATATCCAATCTTCCATTACCTAATTTTTTTTGTTAGCCTCATCACCTTACTCTTTCCTATATTCACTTTTAATTTCCTTTTTTTACATACCCTACCAAACTCATCAACCAACCTCTGCAACTTCTCTTCAGAATCTCCCAAAAGCACAGTGTCATCAGCAAAGAGCAACTGTGACAACTCCCACTTTGTGTTAGATTCTTTATCTTTTAACCCCACACCTCTTGCCAACACCAGAGCATTCACTTCTCTTACAACTCCATCTATAAATACAGTGGACCCTAGGTTTTCGTTCACCTCCAAACTCGAACAATTATGTAAGTTTATTTTTGTAAGAGCTTTTTTGTAAGTGTATTTTTGGGGGTCTGAAACAACTAATCTAATTTATATTTATCCTTATGGGAACAAATTCGTTCGGTAATTGGACTCGAACAGCATTCTGGAAAGAATTTTCAACGAAAACCGAGGGTCCACTGTACAGTGGTCCCTCGGTTTTCGCCGAAAATTCGTTCCAGAATGCTGCTCAAGTGCCATTACCGAACGAATTTACTTCCTTAAGAAATAATGTCACGTAGTTTAGTCTATTTCAGACCCCCAAAAATACACTTGCAACAGCACTTACAAAAATACACTTACATAAATGTTCGAGTTTGGAGATGCACGAAAACCGAGGGACCACTGTATATTGAACAACCATGGTGACATTACACATCCCTGTCTAAGGCCTACTTTTACTGGGAAACAATCTCCCTCTCGCCTACATACTCTAACCTGAGCCTCACTATCCTCGTAAAAACGTTTCACTGCTTTCAATCACCTACCTCCTATTCCATACATTTGCAACATCTGCCACATTGCCCCCTATCCTATGCCTTTTCCAAATCCATAAATACCTCTTTACCAAATACTGTTCACCTATACGTATGTTTCACTGCAAACACTTGGTCTACACACCCCCTACCCTTCCTAAAGCCTCCTTAATATTGGTAGAATTACCGACAATATGTTAAGTAAAAGGACACAAATGCAACTAATGAGACATTTTATTGTGGCAACGTTTCGCTCTCCAGGAGTTTTTTCAAGCCGTTATGGCTTGAAAAAGCTCCTGGAGAGCGAAACGTTGCCACAATAAAATGTCTCATTAGTTGCATTTGTGTCCTTTTACTTAACATAAAGCCTCCTTGTTCATCTACTCTCCAGCTCTCCATCTTACTCTTAATTCTTTCAATAATAACTCTACAATACACTTTACTACTTCATAATCAGACTCAACATACAACTTTATCCAAAAAAAACACTTTAGACTCAACAGATTTATAAATCTAAAACAGACTTATACTCAACAGACTTATTCCCCTATAATTTTTACACTCTTTTTTGTCCCCTTTGCCTTTATACAAAGAAACTATGCATGCTCTCTGCCAATCCCTAGGTACCTTACCCTCTTCCATACATTTATTAAATAAAAACACTAACCACTCCAAAACTATATCCCCACCTGCTTTTAGCATTTCTAACTTTATCCCATCAATCCCAGCAGCTTTACCCCCTTTCATTCTACTCACTGCAAATATGTCTAGAATGATAAACTAACCTTCAATACAGCCTCTGGCAATCCCCATGATGACAATTCCATCTTTTCTTGAGTTGAAAGAAAAATATGACTCTCATTATTTTCACTGAATGGAGACCTTAAAATGGAAGCAGCCTTGTGCATCTTGGGAGATGCTGTACCTTGCTGATGAACAGGTGTTTTATATTTTACAGCTGCAGAAGAATTAACAGGTGTTTCAGCATTCAATGTTGTACTCTCACATGAACTATGACTAGAGGAATCAGATTTAACAGTTGGATGAGCCTCATTGCACATAGTGTCCTTTTCATAGAATACATTAATGTTTTTTGATGAGAGAGAACCAACAGGTGTCTGAATGCCCATAATCACAGAGCTAATTTGTACTTGAGTTTGTTTAGAATCACTAACATTAACATGTATTTGATCTTCCAAATGTGAAACAGAAATAACAGGTGATAAACATTTTTCAGGATTAAAAAACTTAACAGGTGCTGTACAATGCCTTGTAACAGGTGTATTGAATCCAACAGCCATACTGGGCTTAACACAGTATGGTAAACTCTTCATATCTGGAATTGCATCCGTTTCTAGTTGTAGATCATTAAGATGTTTTTTCTCCTTACAATCTGAAATATTATCATTATCTGATAAATCTGGGTGTTTTCCTTTAGAATGAACTTTATTATGGTTTATTAATGTTTTTTCTATCTTATTTTCTTTTTCTGAACAATGATTTATTGAACAGCCATCCAAAGATTCATACGGGGTTGTGTTTTCCTTATTTCTTCCCTCCAGATCAAGATGAGAGCCTTGTATTACTCTATTGAGGACCAACTTCACATCTTTGTCTTTTGCTAGCCTAGCATACTCTAAATGTTCACCCTGTTCTTTTAGTACTTTTGTGGCAGTTATAAAAGAGCTTTTGGCATTAGATATGCTTTTGGTTACTTCCAAGTTTCTCATAGGACCTGATGAATTTTGTACACACTTTTCATTCTTAAAATTTTCTCCACTGAAATCTATATTTATTTGCTTATGATTTAATTTTGATAGAGGGGCATCTTCTACACATGAAGAAATCTTTAATAAAGAATTTATGTGGATTTCCTTCAGTACTTCAGCATCCAGTGTTTCTTTTTGACAATTAAAATCTAAATTTGATGCAAGATCTGCATTTACACATTTGTTTCCACCTTTATTTTTACTTTGGTTTGAGCCACCAACCTTACATAAATTACTTCTCTTTGACAGACACACCATATTTGTGTTACTTGTGCTATTTTTAGCTTGAAGCCTTTGTGACCTCCTGACATTCTCATTGAAAAAACTAAAATTTGGCTTAGATTCAATATTGCAATTATTTATTCGGGAGTTTGTAGGAGAGAATGTCCCAGACCTACTTCTTTAGATATTTCATTTGCAGGAGAAGTAATTTCATCAGGAAAGTCACTATCATTTAAACCCATGGCATCTTCAAGAGTAATCATCCCAATTGATGTGGGTACAATATTTACTGTCAGCTCTTTTTTGTTCTTACTTTGCTCTTCATCATTCTTACTTTCAGCAAATTCTTTTGATACTGCACTAGAATTTAGTTTTTTAACATTACTGGAATAAGAGCTCTTTAATCTTGGTGATCGCCTGAGATCTTGGAATTTGGTTCCCCGGAAAAACCCAGTAGGATTGTTATAAGAACTCTCTTTGGCTGCTGTCTTTGAAGGTGTCTTGACATTCTGAAGCAGATTTGACTTTGCCTGAAGAGAAGGTACCTCCGTGTGTGATGTTGTTGCAGAGTCTGTATCAGCATATTGAGCCTCAGTCTCTCTAACATTGTCCAAGATGTCAAGGTTGCAGAAAGAATCTCCAAAAGCATATTCATTCTGTAAATAATCACAAAATTAAGAACAAATTATTGACCATGTTTACTATGTGCATATTCAACAGCTGTATGAAATAAAAATTACAATATATACAGTACTCATAACCAGGAACCACAGATAATTTACCATGAAATAGGGTATATATTAAATTTTGGTAAATACAGTGGTCCCTCGGTTTTGCCGAAAATTCGTTCCAGAATGCTGCTCAAGTGTCATTACCGAACGAATTTACTTCCTTAAGAAATAATGTCACGTAGGTTAGTCTATTTCAGACCCCCAAAAATACACTTGCAAAAGCACTTACGAAAATACACTTACATAAATGTTTGAGTTTGGAGATGCACGAAAACCGAGGGACCACTGTATAAAAAGTATTTTCTTTATTATTATTTGTGGGGAAGTGCTAAACCCAAAGAATTTATATAATGCCTGGGAATCAGGTTTGACCCAATGAAGGCAGCTCCAATTCCTTGGATCAAGAGCCTTTCAACATCACAACACCCCCTCCCCCCGAAGGAGGTGGGATGTTGTGATTTTACTAGTTCTAATATACAGTTTTGTCATACAAATACAGTGGTCCCTCGGTTTTCGTGCATCTCCAAACTCAAACATTTATGTAAGTGTATTTTCGTAAGTGCTGTTGCAAGTGTATTTTTGGGGGTCTGAAATAGACTAACCTATGTGACATTATTTCTAAAGGAAGTAAATTCGTTCGGTAATGGCACTTGAGCAGCATTCTGGAACGAATTTTTGACGAAAACCGAGGGACCACTGTATATCAATCTACACTTATTATTTATGTTTGTAGTTTGATAGATAAAAAAGTAAACAAAACTGTACTTTTTTCAAAGGCATACTAGTGGAATAACTTAATAAACGAAAAATTGCAACATCTT
This sequence comes from Cherax destructor, assembly GCA_009830355.1. NCBI lineage: Eukaryota > Metazoa > Arthropoda > Malacostraca > Decapoda > Parastacidae > Cherax > Cherax destructor. The sequence goes on from WNWK01006495.1 coordinate 50,465, forward strand.
GAATTCAAAGTTAAGTTAAAGAAAGAAGTGTGTGCTTAAATACTGCAGTCAAATCATTTACCCTATCACAAATCATTTACCCGATCAATTCCTTGCATTAACCCTTTCAGGGTCCAAGGGGGGTCTCCGAAACTCGTTCTCAGGGTCCAAGAATTTAAAAAAAATAAAAAAATTATTTTTTCTTATGAAATGATAGAGAATTTTTTTCCGATCATAACGCTACAAAAATTATGAAATTTGATCGAAAACTAACGGAATTATGCTTTCGCGAAGTTAGCAGCAGCCATGACACTTACGCATCGGCGATTTCGCCCACTTTGAGCCCTATTTTCGGCAGATTCCAATGTTTCAGGCAACTAAAATTAGAGCTATTTCGCTAGAATTCCATTTCTTCTATCAATTGAATACAAGAAACCGCCTATTTACCTATTACAACTACCCAAAATAGTGGTCAGAAAATGGCAATTTGGCCAATTTCACACAAATTTCAAACGATGCCAGTTTCAAAATAGGGTCCAGAATAAACAAGGCAGACATTCCTGGCACTAAAATAGCGTCTTCTCTGTTCATTAGTCACGTTTCCAGGCCCTCTTACATTACTTTTGCTTTTCATTTTGAATTTTTATTCTCAAACAAATAGAAGATTTACTGTTATGTATACAACTGCATCATTGTAAAAATGGTATAAATAATATTATAGCACTTGTGCATGAATATTAGACTCGCCAGTTGATGTGTATTGGATGCATGGTGTGATTTGTTTACTCTTGAACATCGTCAAAAATCGAACATTTTTCACTACTTTGAGCTCAATTTCAAGGTACTTGTCATTGTCAAACCAATCAAAATCATCTCTATTTCTGTAATATATCTTCCAATCTATCAAATGAGACCAAGAAAACGAGACTACATCAATAAATACCATACGAAAATAGACTGCAAAGTCGCTGTTTTAAACCAAAAACATGGTCAGAGTTTTATTTTCCTCATTATGCACTGTGTGGTGCAGGATTTTTTTTATACTGCGCACACTGACCGCACAGACCCATTCTATCACATCTAGGCCTAACAGCCTGTTTCTGCTTGATTTGAGGGCGCTAGAATTTAGGCGTACTAGTACGTCAATAACCCCAGGGCGTAAGCCGTACTAGTACGTCAATAACCCTGAAAGGGTTAAACCATACACATAACTTCATAACTATTTAGACCTGGAAGACTAACCTTAGTCTAAGTTTGCACAAAATACTGTGCATAATAAGGACTTCAATTTATTGTACAGTGGACCCCCGAGTTTCGTAAAAACTTCACTCCTGAAGTCTGCTCAAGTGCCATTACCGAACAAATTTACTCCCTTAAGGAAAAATGTCACGTAGGTTAGTCTATTTCAGACCCCCAAAAATACACTTCCACAAGCACTTACAATATTATACTTACATAATTGTATGATTTCCGTGGTTTACGAAACTCGGGGGTCCACTGTACAGTGGAACCCCGAGTTTCAGCCGTAATCTGTTCCAGGAGCTAGGCCTAAAATCGAAACGGCCTAAAGTCGAAGCAATATTTCAAATAAAAAACAATGTATGTAAATCCAATTAATCCATTGCACCCAAAAATATTCATAAAAAATCAATTTTTTAAAGAATAAATACTATAGTTTTACATACAGAAAACAATGAGAAATAAATATAAAGCGCTAATTTTAATGGATAAATGAACATTCAAATCAGTTTTACCTTTATTGAAGACTCTTGTTGGCATATGAAAGAGGCAGAAAGAGTTTGTTTGGAGGCAGGACAAGATAGTCTTTCAATATATATGAAACTAATATCAACTCTACAGCTTATTAATTTATCACAAATCATCTAATATGACATAATAAACAATATTAATAACAAAAACACATGACATATACTCTAGAATGAATAAAATACGTCATTACAAATGTCACGACTGGTGTTGTGTCGTGTTGTTGTAGGGTGTATAAGGGCCACTGAGAGCATAAGCATAAGCAGCAGCAGAGGCAGCAAAGGCGGCGGTGTTGTCAGTGACCCTATATACCTCAAACAACAATGGAGGAGTTAAGTTTCGTGTCATTTTTCTATCCTAACTTACTTGCTACACTGTTAATGCTACACTTTATCGCTGGCTGGCACTATAGCCTTTATCGACTCATGATGCTTTAGTATCGTACATATCGTAGAATCACTGAAGGCGGCACATTCTCCCCTCTCTCTTCCTCCTCCACTTTGGTACTTTGCTACAATTTCTTTCTTCAATTCTATTGTGTTTCTCACTTTCTTTACCAAATGGCTGCCACTAGGAAGTTGCTTTGGGCCCATGGTGGCTTATTTCACATTCACAATCAATAAACAAGCACTAAACACAATGAATTTATTGTGAAATGTTTGGATGAGCACGCAGGGTAATGTTCACTCAAGAATAAACAAAGCTAGACTGGCTCATGACGTCTGCGCAGGCAGGCGGACAGGTTTGGTATACCAGCTGAAACATGGGGCACAGACCGAAACTCGGGACAAAATTTAGCCGAAAAAAGCGGTCTAAACTTGAAGCGGCTGATACTCAGGGCGGCCGAAACTCAGGGTTCCACTGTAACTTGAAACTTGAGTATTCAATACAAAGACTCGCAAGTACAGTGGTCCCTCGGTTTTTGCCGAAAATTCGTTCCAGAATGCTGCTCAAGTGCCATTACCAAACGAATTTACTTCCTTAAGAAATAATGTCATGTAGGTTAGTCTATTTCAGACCCCCAAAAATACACTTGCAACAGCACTTACGAAAATACACTTACATAAATGTTCGAGTTTGGAGATGCACGAAAACCGAGGGACCACTGTATAGTGGAACCCCAGTTTTCGTCCGGTCCGGTTATCGTACAATTCAGTTTTCAACCACTTTTTTCGGCAAAATTTTCCCCGTTTTCGTACATCGGCTTGGAAATCGCCTATACCAGATGTATCCGCCCACCTGCGGGACGCAGCCACTCTCACTTCAATATCCTCAAGTGCATAAGCCTTATAGATAAGGCTTGGCAGAGAGTGAATTAAAGACGATTAACTCTTCTTGGAGAAAATTGTGGCCAGAATGTGTCCTCCAAAAGGATTTTGAAGGGTTTTAGGCTGACCCTGACAACCCTACGCCTGTTGTGGAATCTATTGTGTCTTTGGGAAAGTCCATAGGGCTGGAGGTGAGTGGCCAGGATGTGGAAGAGTTGGTGGATGACCACAGGGAAGACCTAACAACTGAAGAGCTGCAAGACCTTCATCTGGAACAGCACAGACCTTTGCTGAGGAAATTGTTTCAGAGGAGGAAGAGAGAGGGAAGAATGTACCTTCTTCAGTGATTAAGGACATTTGTGCAAAGTGGAGTGAGGTGCAAAGTTTTGTGGAGAAATATCACCCTAACAAAGCTGTTGCAAGCCGTGTCAGCAACATGTTCAATGACAATGCCGTGTCCCATTTTAGGCAAATCTTAAAGAGACACCAGAAACAGGCCTCTCTGGACAGATTTTTTGTGCAATAGGGATCCAGTGACTCTCAAGCTGGTCCTAGTGCCAGTAAAAGACAAAGAAGGGAAGTACAGTAACCCCGGATAGGGCCTTTGTTGCGATCCCTGAACAAGGTAATTGGGTCAGATGGTTGACAGACCATTTGGGCACTGCAAGTCCAGTATTACTGGCCTGCAGCGCCCAGTGTGACGTCACCATTGTTTATGTCAGACCGAGTAATAGGGTTTGCCCATGCCTCGTAAATTGTAATACTGGCCTCGTACGTGAACGTCAATTTTGTATATAATTTGTGGAAGTGTATTTGGGTCTATGCTCCGATAGCCTCGTAAGTACCTTAATGGTTTTAGTGGGGACTATTGTAATAGCTTTGATACCTGAAGTCCTTATGGAGGGGGATTCCCCTTCCAAACAATAACCTCTCCTCCCTCTCCCCTCCTCACCGTCTTCCATACGCCAACAAGAGTCTTCAATAAATGTAAAAGTGATGTTAAATGTTCATTTATCCATTTCATTAGTGCTTTATATTTATTTCTCACTGTTTTCTGTATGTAAAACTATAGTTATTCACTATAAAATTAATTTTTTATTAATATTTTTGGGTGTCTGGAACGGATTAATTGGATTTACATTATTTCTTATGGGAAATATTACTTCAGTTTTCGTACAAATCGGTTTTCGGCCAACCTTCTGGAACAGATTAAAGATGAAAACCAAGGTTCCACTGTACTGGCCTGTAGATGAACCCCCCTGTATGTTAGACTAATTTTTTTTAAATATCTACTTTATTTATTTACTTTAACCCTTAAACTGTCCACACGTAGATCTACGTTCACTTGCATACTGCTCCAAATGTAGATCTACGTTTTATTTTTCATTCCTTCAAATTTAGTGCGATAGGCCTGAGTCGCCTAGATACATATGAGAGAATGGGTCTGCGCCCTCAGTGTGCGCAGTATTAAATATTAAAAAATCCTGGACCACTTAGTACCTTGTGGGAGCACCAGTTCAATTGAGCTCCAGCTAGAGCAAATAGCGTGACAAACACCAGGGATTCACTGATGTCATGTCGCATTAACACTCCCCTTATAAGAGGAAAGTAAAAATAGGTTAGATAAATACATGAGTGGCTGTGGGTGGGTGTGAGTTGGACCTGACTAGCTTGAGCTACTAGGTCTGATGCCATGCTCCTTCCTTCAGAGGATATGACCTGACTAGGTGGGTCATTGGTCTAAGCCAGGGGGTGACATGGACCTGCCTTGCATGGGCCAGTAGGCCTTCTGCAGTGTTCCTTCTTTTTTATGTTCTTATGTATTCGGCAGGCTGGCTGGCTTTGGCTGTCTCTGGCTGTCTATATCTCTGTCTATATCTGTCTATATCTATCTGTCCTATATCTCTGTATCTGTCTATATCTATCTGTCCTATATCTCTGTATCTGTCTATATCTCTATCTATATATATCTGTAATATTCTCTCTCTCTCACATGTACACATAAGTACAGTTATTATACATAGTGTAAATTACCTAGGATAACCCAAAAATTCCAGGCAAAGTGCTATACAATGCTTGTAGATATAAGACATAATAAGCATGACTGGCAAGTAATACGCATTGTCATGTCACTTCTGCATCGTGTATAATACCTGTTGGCTTACAAGCCACACTCTGAGACTGAGACAAGCAGACGGAAAGACGCACACACAGGCAGACAGAAAGACAGATAAGCAGAGCTAGACAGACAGATACAGACAGAACAGATAGACAGACAGACAGACAGTGGAAACAAAGAGAGGGTTCCCTGCTCACATTCATCAATGTCATTGGGCTGTCAGTGTTATCTGACACTTGTCATAACACCATTCTTCAAGGAGTTTCATATTATACTCCAGGCACACATAGGCAGGTAGACAGATAAGCAGAGCTAGACAGATACAGACAGATAGATAGATAGACAGACAGAGATAGACAGACAGACAGACAGATAGATAGACAGACAGATAGACAGACAGATAGATTGACAGATACAGACAGTGAAAACAAAGCGAGGGTTTCCTGCACACATTCATTCATCAATGTCACTAACTTATCAGTAGTTATCTGACAAGTGTCATAACACCATTCTTCAAGTAGTTTCATATATACTCCAGGATGTCTAAAACATTGCTGGGACCTATAAATACTTCGTATATATTTATAGACAATAGTAAATGACCAAGGCAGGTGAAAATGTTCACCTCTTGGTGTGATTGTGACTATTTCAGTACATACTATTTCAGTACCTAATATTAGTGTTAGAACAAAGATTGGCTATGAAATCACAAGAACTATTATAAATTGTAATTATCAGGACATAAAAATTATATAAATTAAAATAAAAACTAGAAAAAAAAAGTATATCCGCAATACTTCTGCAAGCGGCAGGACTTGATGCTGCCGTCAGGTGAGCATCCAGCACCAACTTCGTGGGCTTATATCTCATTAAGTACTAGCCCTAAAAAATTTTTTTTAGCCTATCCTGTTTATAAAAATGCGCTCTTTATTTTTTTTTTTTTTTTCAAGATATTCGGAGCAGTACGCGAGTGAACATAGATCTACGAGTGGACAGTTTAAGGGTTAATAATCCATACACTTTTATGGAATTATTTTAAGAGTACACAAGCAAAACCTAATTTTACCATCGATCTTCATGCCCTTAATCAATCTCATTTTTATTTTTATTTTCATTCATTGCCTTCTTTTTTCTACTTCTTTCCTATAAAGTGTATTCCAATTGTTTACATACTGCTATGTCTCACAAAATATCCAACTCTGAAAGCTATAAATATCAAGCAAATAAATTATCTAATCTTACTTATCTCAAACTAAATTTCCATGAATTACAACAAGTAATGGATATTTGTTGAGGATGTAGTAAGTTAACTGTAGTGTTAAGTTTCTCAAATACTTAAGTGACCAATGAGATGACAACTTTTCCTAAAACCTTTGTTTCTATTTCCAGTTTCTTACTTAAAATAATAAAAAACATACTAATCATGCTAACACCAGAATACCAGCGTAATAATACTAATAATATTCGTGGGAAGCACTAAACCTTTAAGAGTTATACAGTGATTGGGACTAAGAGAGGGTAAATCAGGTTTGATCCAAGGAAATGGCCAATGTGCTAATAAAAAAATAATCAAAACATGCTGTATTATCGAGGTATACCTGTATCAGCTGATAATCTTTCTTTCTTCTTTCAACACGTCAGCCGTTTCCCACCGAAACGGTTTGGCACAAAAGGAAAAACGAAAGTTTCTCCTTTTACATTTAGTAATATATACAGGAGAAGGGGTTACTAGCCCCTTGCTCCCGGCATTTTAGTCGCCTCTTACGACACGCATGGCTTACGGAGGAAGAATTCTGTTCCACTTCTCCATGGCGATAAGAGGAAATAAGAACAAGAACTAGTAAGAAAATAGAAGAAAACCCAGAGGGGTGTGTATATATATGCTTGTACATGAATGTGTAGTGTGACCTAAGTGTAAGTAGAAGTAACAAGATGTACCTGAAATCTTGCATGTTTATGAGACAGAAAAAAGACACCAGCAATCCTACCATCATGTAAAACAATTACGTACAGGCTTTCGTTTTACACTCATCAGCTGATAATATGTGTAATAAATACAGTGGTACCTCGAGTTACGATATTTTTTCGTTCGAGAATGCTGTTCAGTGCAATTACAGAAACGATTTATCCATAGGAATAATGTAAAATAGACTAGTCCTTTTAACCCAAAAATATACTTACAAAAGCATTTAAAAAAATAAACTTACATAAAAGGGCGATTTTGGGGACCATCGTAACTCGAGGTACCACTGTACTCAAAAAGGTACACTTCCATCTTTACAACATTTACTATGCTGTGTGATGCTAAAATGTATCCCTTGCCATCTATGACTCACACAAGCAACACTAGCAGGCATTTAACATCAACTGATGAATCCTTTAGAACACTGAGTTGCAGTTAGTGGGCAACATTTTGACCATCACAAATTAAAAAAAAATAAAAGTACAGGTTAATGCATTAGGCTAAAGTGTTATGCTTTTAATAATAGTTATTAAACTACAGCGAGAATCCCATCACTATATCTGAATTTTAGGTTAAACTTTCTTCTAATTCATCAACTGACTTAGTTTCACACAATATTTTCCACAGAACTAAACATGTATTACAGAAGTCTGTATTCAGTTAACATTCTTTCTTGCTGTGGAAAAAAGTCTCTTTCATCAGCGTACAATTAGCAGGCTGCTCTGCTGTAGCACTTACATCATGACCAACCTGTTCAGTCTCATCAAGTACAGGCTGCACAGGAGGTGAACGGTCTCCCTTATGAACATCACTTGAGTGGACAGAAACTGCAAATCTTCCCAAGAATTTTCGACGTGGTCTGCAACCTAGAGCAAAGTAAAGACAAAAATCAGCTCATAATTTCTTCTTTAAAACACATGAATCAAGTACTATACAAAAATAACAAAAAGAAAGAAGTAATTATCACTAAACATTTATGTAACAGAAAATTCTTTATTTTCTCATCCAATGTAAATTGAAGATTCATTGATTTTCATTATTATAAAAAATCAAACACAATAAACCCTCTTGCAAGTGACTCAGCGCAATTTGGTTGTAACACAATCCAAAAACAGCAATAAAAAAATTTGATAGTACAGTATATGAAAATCATGATATTATGCACTGTAAAACATGACAGAATTAGTTAATGTGTTAAATTTTGATACAATATTGCTTGCATTAAGTTTCCATAAAATCAAGTTATGAGAAAAATTTGGATACTACATGCCATGGAATTTTTCCCCTCTAACCCAAGTTGAACAGTTAGGTCTTAGGCTGGAGAATGATTGTGGAGGCATAACTTGTCCCTTTCCCCACTAATCCCTACACCCCCTACAGTTGCTATCAGGAAGCATCACCTAACTGACAACTCAGTACTGTATCCACCTCAGCTCACAGGCCCACATCAACTCTTTCTGCACACTCTTCCAATTCATGAGTAAGCCACTGCCAGAATGTAAGGCAAGTTATAGTGTAGAAATTTGTACCAAGTACAACAGTAAAAAAAAAAAAATTGTTTGGCAAATTTAGAGCTGACTGGAATGAAGCCCTATTTTTCCCATGTGTTCTTCACTTCACATTGTGTGGGAGTCTGTGAAGAATAAGTAGGTGAAGTAGCAAGAATTTATTGACACTAACAATCACCTTATCTACAGTATACAGAGTAAGGGTAAACTGGCTGCTCAGGCATTACTGGGCACTCAGCCAAACCACCATACCACTACATACCTCCTTTAAGTAGACAGGATCACCACCAACATACTTTTATCAAATAAACTTGAGGAAAACAAAATACATAATAGCTGACAATTTGGGTATATGTAGTCTTCGAACAGGGCTAGCCTTTTCTTCCACAGTCTTACCCTAGTATGGGTAGTGATTACCGGGCTATCATCTGTCAGCTGTGGTGAATCATCCACACCTGTGACCCCATCTGAGAGCTGACAATGGATGTAGTGGGCCTAGGAGCATGCACATTGATTCCTAAGTGACAGCAAGCTATTCTCATCAAGCTTTATTATGTAATGCTGGAACTTTCTGGCCTCAATTACCACACCTGACCTCTTCTACAACTTTATTGTGGCGTCTTGTAACATTATGTAACTCCCCACCTGGAGAGTGGGTACATGCTGGGTACCTTGATCATATTTCTCTTTGACCTGTGGTACTGCCTAGCTGTGAGTACAGTCAGATAGCTGTCTCCCAGAACCAACAACTTGGATGACTTATCAATGTCTCACAGAGGCTTGCTGAGGTACGACAGTGTGGAAAAGGACACTTGTGTACAGTTCTGAATATTTATTGAAGGAAATATTTTACCCCAAGTGGCTTCATCAGTCCTAATACACACAGAGTAACTTACAATAAGGTGTTATATAGTGGTCACCTGCACTGTCCACTATGTCCACCATGTTACAGTAGCTTATGCTGTATTAGTACTGATGAAGCCACTCAAGAAAAATATTTCCTTTGGGGTCCACTGTATTAATCTCTCAGCTGCACTACTTAAAACTGCTGCTGAGAAGTGTAAGAACTCTGAAGCTCCTTGTGACCTTTGCTATGGTTTCTTCATTGTTCACTGTTGTCTGAAACTTTTATAAATTAATTCTCACTCACTTTTGAAGTACAGTACAGTGGACCGCCAAGTTTCGGCCATAATTCATAAGGCTGTTTAAGTGCCATTACTGAACGAATTTGTTCCCATAAGGAATAATGTAAAGTAGGTTAGTCCGTTTAAGACCCCCAAAAATACACTTACAAAAACACTTACAATATTACACTTACATAACTGTTCGAGTTTTGAGGTGGTCGAAACTCAGGGTCGACAGGCCTTTTCGGAAACACATTCTCAGGGTCGAAAATTTTTAAAAAAAAAAAATCTTATGAAATGATAGAGAATCTTTTTCTGATCATAACGACACCAAAAGTTTGAAATTTGAATGAAAACTATGCTCTCACGAAGTTATCGGTCTTGAAGATGTTTACGCATCGGCGATTTCACCCACTTTGAGCCCTATTTTTGGCCAATTCCACTATTTACCAATTTCAACTACCCAAAATAGTGGTCAGAAAATGACAATTTGGCCAATTTCACACAAATTTCAAACGATGCCAATTTCTAAATAGGGTCCAGAATAAACAAGGCAGACATTCCTGGCACTAAAATAACATCTTCTCTGTTCATTAGTCACGTCTCCAGGACCCTCTTACATTACTTTTGCTTTCCATTTTGAATTTTTATTCTCACAAAAAATAGAAGATTTACTGTTATGTATACAACTGCATCATTGTAAAAATGGTATAAATAATATCAGCGCACTTGTGCAAGAATATTAGACTCACCAGTTGATGTGTATTGGACGCAAGGTGTGATTTATTTACTCTCAATTTCAAGGTACTTGTCATTGCCAAACCAATTAAAATCATCTCTATTTCTGTAACATATCTTAAATTCTATCAAATGAGACCAAGAAAACGAGAATACATCAATAAATACCATACGAAAATAGACTGCAAAGTCGCTGTTTTAAACAAAAAAAACGGTCAGTTTTTTTTTTCTCATTATGCAGTATGTAGTGCAGGATTTTTTTTATACTGTGCACACTGACCACATAGACCCATTCTTTCATATGTAGGCCTACCAGCCATTTCCTGCTTAATTTGAAACCACTAGAATTTACGTGTACTAGTACGGCACCAACCCCTGCTCGTAAAATGTACTAGTACGGCACCGACCCCGAAAGGGTTAAATAGCTGGGTCTAAAGATACTCAGTGAGAGCATGAAGACACTTTGAAAGCCAACCTGTTTATATGATGGAAAGAAGCTAAAGAAAGAAGCCTTTTGCTTATTTTCTCTTCCAAAAGAATGTAAGCTACATTTCTGGAATGTATATATTTAGTATGCAGTGTATATAAACTAGTACTTTATGTAAAGTACTAAATAAGGACTGGAAAGACCAGTTTGCTGCCAGTAGTATACACTGTTCTGATTCTGTAGCTACAAAAAAAGGTAATTACAAATACGTAAGTAATTACCAGAAAGAAAAGACAATCAACTTTTTCCCTACCAGGAAGATCAGGTAACAACTTGGCATTCCAGTGGAATACAAGGCAATGGAATTATAAGATAAAGTTTTCTTTGAGTTTACTTACAAAACTAAAGTACAAGGTATTCTTACTCTCTAATACTGCATTTGGCTCACAAATGAAGGACCTGTGTTCAATCCTGGGCAAGGCAGGACATATGTCCCATAGCTCGATTGCTAGCTCACTCAGCTCACACACTGAGGTCTGGGGATCGATCCCCGGTACAGTTGGAAGCATTAGGATGTGCTTCCTTAAGATACCTGCTGTCCAATCTTCACCCATCAGTAAAATGGGTACCTGGTGTTAGTTGACTGGTGTGGGTTGCATCCTGGGACAAAATTGACCTAATTTGCCCGAAATGCTCTGCATAGCAAGGGGCTTTTTATATAGTAGTAGTATGTCATTGATGTCAGCTAGGCCTGTATACCATGTACATGTATGTACAGTGGTACCCTGAGTTTCGTACTGCTCCCAACTCGAACAATTATGTAAGTGTGTTATTGTAAGTGCTTTTTTAAGTGTATTTTTGGGGGGTCTGAAGCGGACTAATCTAATTTACATTATTCCTTATGGGAACAAATTCGTTTGGTAATGACACTCGAACAGCCTTCTGGAACGAATAAAGTACGAAACTCGGGGTACCACTGTACTTGTAGAAGTAAATATATACTCCACCTGGGTGTTAGTTAACAATAGCTGGCAATTTGGGCCTATGTTTGCAATCTATATAAAGATCTAAGGACCACAATGGAAATAAGCCACAATGCTTGGCTTTCTTGGGTTATCAACCCACCAGATTAATAATCCGAATAAAGTCTTCTTCAGTTAACCCTTTGACTGTTTCGGTCATATATATACATCTTACGAGCCCATGTGTTTGACGTATATATACATACTACTTCAAAATTCTAGCGGCTTCAAATCAAGCGGGAGAAAGCTAGTAGGCCCACATGTGAGAGAATGGGTCTAAGTGGTCAGTGTGCGCAGTATAAAAAAAATCCTGCAATACGCAGTGCATGAGAAAAAAAAACTCCGACCTTGTTTTTGGATTAAAATGCGACTTTGAGGTGTATTTTTGTATAATATTTATGACTGTATTCTCGTTTTCTTGGTCTCATTTGATAGAATGGAAAACATATTATAGAAATAGAGATGATTTTGATTGGTTTCACAATGAAAAGGACCTAGAAATGGAGCTCAAAATAGCAAAAATGTTCAATTTTTGCCCATGTTCAAGAGTAAACAAATGTCCAATTAGCCATTCTAATACGCAGTCACGAATGGGTTGACATTATTTATACAATTATTACAATAATGAATAAAAGTAAATCTTCTATTTTTTGTGTGAATAAAAATTCAAAATAGAAAGCAAGAGAAAATGTTATTTTAGCGCCAGGAATGTCTGCATTGTTCATTCTGGACCCTATTTTAAAATTGGCATATTTTTTAATTTGCGTGAAATTGGCCAAATTGCCAATTTCTGACCACTTTATTGGGTAGTTGAAATCATTAAATGGGCAGTTTCTTGTACTCAATCGATAGAACAAATGAAGTTCTAAAGAAATAGCTATGTTATGGAAACAGTTAGCTTAGTATGTATTATTCATAACAGGTTTTTACATTTAAGTGATTAGTAAGTTTTTTACACTTAAGTGATTATTCTACTTTGTTGGGAATGTTTGATATTGAGCATTTAGGTTTGGGTGAGAAGGTGGTTTTTTCGCATCGTTTTGAATTGGGGTACAGGCAGGGTTTCTTTGGCTATGACAGGTAATGAATTCCAAATTTTCGTGCCTTTTATATGCATTGAGTTTTTACATAGTGTTAGATGGACACGGGGAATATCGAGGAGTGATCTGTGTCTAGTGTTATGGTCATGTGTCCTGTTAAAATTGGTAAGGAGAAGTTTGAGTGGTGGGTTAATATTTGCATAGAGTGTTCTATGTATGTAATAGGCACAGTAAAAAGTATGGATGTCTTGTATGGTGAGTAAGTTTAGGTTTTTGAATATTGGTGGAGTAAGTTGTCTGGAGTGTGAATGTGTTATCATTCTAACTGCTGCCTTTTGTTGTGTTATTAGTGGTTTGAGATGAGTTATTGATGTAGAGCCCCATGCGCAGATTCCATAGGTGAGGTAGGGGTAAATGAGTGAGTGATATAGGTAAGGAGAGCTGGTTGTGGAACATAGTACCGTATCTTGATAGTATTCCCACGGTCTTTGAGACTTTCTTGGAAATTTGTTGTATATGTGTCTGAAATTTGAGGCCACTGTCAAGATGGATTCTAAGAATTTTCCCTCTGTGAGTTTTGTGATAGGGGACCCGTTTATCATTATGTTAAGTGGTGCGTTTGTAGCTCTGTTCCCAAACTGGATAAAATAGGTTTTATCAATATTGAGAGTAAGTTTGTTGGTCATCATCCAGGTAGATATTTTCTGCAATTCAGTATTTACAGTGTTGGCTAGTATGTCTGGGCTTGGGTGCAAGATAACGTATGTAGTGTCATCTGCAAATAGTATGGGTTTGAGTAGTTGAGATGCATTTGGTAGGTCGTTAATGTAAATGAGAAAGAGAAGTGGGCCAAGAACACTTCCCTGTGGGACACCTACTGTAATAGTTTGCGCGGTAGAGCTAGCTCCATTTGTGTACACATATTGGTTTCTGTTGCTAAGGTATGATTTTAGGTAGCTGAGGGAGTGTCCTCTTATACCGTAGTGTGATAATTTTAGGTGTAACAGATCATGGTCAACTGTATCAAAAGCTTTACGTAAATCAATGAAGATTCCCACTGGGATTTCTTTTTTATCAAGAGTGGTGTAAATTATTTCTAACATGTGTATAATGGCATCATTTGTGTTTTTATTAGGCCTGAATCCAAATTGACAGTGGTTGAGTACGTTGTTGGAGGTGAGGTAGGAATATACAGTGGACCCCCGAGTATCGTAATTAATCTGTTCCAGGAGCTAGTACTTAACACGAAGTTTTCGAAATTCGAACCATTATTTCCCATAAGAAATAATGTAAATACAATTAATCCGTTCCACAAAAAAATATTCACATATAAAATAATTAAAAACAATATATATATATATACATTTACTTACCTTTATTGAAGAGTTGCAGGCATCTGGAAGATAAAGTAATGAGTAATGAAGGTCCTCTTGGGCATTTTCTTCCAAAACAGGCCTGTTTCATCACAATTAAACACTTGTTGGGGAGGAATTCTTCAGCCTCTACAAAGGAAAATCCCCACTCCCTGCATGCCTGCTACACTCCCTGCATGCCTGCTACACTCCTGCATGCCTGCTACACTCCCTCATGCCTGCTACACTCCCTGCATCCTGCTACACTCCCTGCATGCCTGCTACACTCCCTGCATGCCTGCTACACTCCCTGCATCTGCACTCCCTGTTTCATATAGGTGCTTTATATTAATGGATTTGAGTATGCTGGGGTTAGCCAGGGACTATTTAATCTTTTAGTTGTGATTTGTTTAGTTTTTAGGGCAATGCTTATTATAGAGGTATTGGGTCTTTTTAAGAAAATAATTAATACATAGGTCAGTATCTGGGAAGTTGTCTATTTCCGTTTGCCAGTCAGTGTTTGTCATAGCTGTTATAAAGTTATTTATAGCTAAGGGTTAAGTCACATAAGCTTGCAGCAGTTACATGTGAAAAAAAGCCCCCTTCTGCTTGTTTTGTGTTCAATATTAACACTGATTCTAAGGAGAAATTACTCAAGTGATAAAAATTGAATCCAGTTAAAATAAATGCTGTACTGTATAGGAAAAGTAACTGTATTTAGGCAGCACATGTACACATAAGTACAATTATCAAACATGTGTAAATTACCTAGGATAACCCCAAAAAGTCAAACAAAATGCTCACCAAAATGAGTTAACAAGCAGTCTAAAAATAAAAAGACTCACAAGCCACTTACAAATTTAATCCATGTTCAATATAACTTTTCAGAAACTGATTCTGAACATAAAGAAAAGTAATGAAAATCTGATAGAGCAAAAAATACTAGGTATTTATTCTCAATCTGTTTATATTGCAAGATTCCATTGCATATAAATATCACTTGTTGCATACTCACCTTCCTCCTTTTGAAGATCCATTAACCAGTCGCACTCACAACAATATCACAGCTTTAATCATTCTAAAGTTCTTCAGAAAATAAGCCTTTTAACTTGAAGTCTGAAATTTAAAATAAATATTTATCAATACATGCATTATTATTACAGTACAGTGCATGTATCACTGGTGTTGTGCTATATACACAGTGCATGTAACACTGGTGTTGTGCTACACACACTGCATGTATCACTGGTGTTGTGCTATATACACAGTGCATGTAACACTGGTGTTGTGCTATATACACAGTGCATGTATCACTGGTGTTGTGCTATATACACAGTGCATGTATCACTGGTGTGCTAAACACACACAGTCCATGTATCACTGGTGTGCTCCACACAGTGCATGTATCACTGGTGTGCTCCACACACAGTGCATGTATCACTGGTGTGCTACACACACAGTGCATGTATCACTGGTGTGTTCCACACAGTGCATGTATCACTGGTGTTGTATTACACAGTGCATGTATCACTGGTGTTGTGCTACACACAGTGCATGTATCACTGGTGTTGTGCTATATACACAGTGCATGTATCACTGGTGTGCTAAACACACAGTCCATGTATCACTGGTGTGCTCCACACAGTGCATGTATCACTGGTGTGCTCCACACAGTGCATGTATCACTGGTGTGCTCCACACACAGTGCATGTATCACTGGTGTGCTACACACACAGTGCATGTATCACTGGTGTGTTCCACACAGTGCATGTATCACTGGTGTTGTATTACACAGTGCATGTATCACTGGTGTTGTGCTACACACCGTGCATGTATCACTGGTGTTGTGCTACACACACAGTGCATGTATCACTGGTGTTGTGCTACACACACACAGTGCATGTTATCATTTTTTTTTATTATTATTAATACATCGGCCGATTCCCACCAAGGCAGGGTGGCCCGAAAAAGAAAAACTTTCGTCATCATTCACTCCATCACTGTCTTGCCAGAGGGGTGCTTTACACTACAGTTATAAAACTGCAACATTAACACCCCTCCTTCAGAGTGCAGACACTGTACTTCCCATCTCCAGGACTCAAGTCCGGCCTGCCGATTTCCCTGAATCCCTTCATAAATGTTACTTTGCTCACACTCCAACAGCACGTCAAGTATTAAAAACCATTTGTCTCCATTCACTCCTATCAAATACGCTCACACATGCTTGCTGGAAGTCCAAGCCCCTCGCACACAAAACCTCCTTTACCCCTCCTCCAACCTTTCCTAGGCCGACCCCTACCCCGCCTTCCCTCCACTACAGATTTATACACTCTCGAAGTCATTCTGTCTCGTTCCATTCTCTCTACATGTCCGAACCACCTCAACAACCCCTCCTCAGCTCTCTGGATAATAGTTTTGGTAATCCCGCACTTCCTCCTAATTTCCAAACTCCGAATTCTCTGCATTATATTCACACCACACATTGACCTCAGACATGACATCTCCACTGCCTCCAGCCTTCTCCTCATTGCAACATTCATCACCCATGCTTCACACCCATATAAGAGTGTTGGTATAACTATACTCTCCTTCATTCCCTCTTTACTTCCATGGACAAGGTTCTTTGTCTCCACAGACTCGAAGTGCTCCACTCACCCTTTTCCCTCATCAATTCTATGATTCACCTCATCCTTCATAGACCCATCTGCTGACATGTCCACTCCCAAATATCTGAATACATTCACCTCCTCCATACTCTCTCCCTCCAATCTGATATCCAATCTTTCGTCACCTAATCTTTTGTTATCCTCATCACCTTACTCTTTCCTATATTCACTTTCAATTTTCTTCTTTTACACACCCTACCAAATTCATCCACCAAATTCTGCAACTTCTCTTCAGAATCTCCCAAAAGCACAGTGTCATCAGCAAAAAGCAACTGTGACAACTCCCACTTTGTATTTGATTCTTTATCTTTTAACCCCACACCTCTTGCCAAGACCCTTGCATTCACTTCTCTTACAACCCCATCTATAAATATATTGAACAACCACGGTGACATCACACATCCTTGTCTAAGGCCCATTTTTACTGGGAAATAGTCCCCCTCCCTCCTACACACTCTAACCTGAGCCTCACTATCCTCATAAAAACTCTTCACTGCTTTCAGTAACCTACCTCCTATTCCATACACCTGCAACATCTGCCACATTGCCCCCCTATCCACCCTATCATACGCCTTTTCCAAATCCATAAATGCCACAAAAACCTCTTTACCCTTATCCAAATACTGTTCACCTATATGTTTCACTGTAAACACTTGGTCTACACACCCCCTACCTTTCCTAAAGCCCCCTTGTTCATCTGCTATCCTGCTTTCTGTCTTACTCTTAATTCTTTCAATAATAACTGTACCATACACTTTACCGGGTACACTCAACAGACTTATTCCCCAATAATTTTTGCACTCTTTTTTTGTCCCCTTTGCCTTTATACAAAGGAACAATACATGCTCTCTGCCAATCCCTAGGTACCTTACCCTCTTCCATACATTTATTAAATAATAGCACCAACCACTCCAAAACTATATCCCCATGTATCACTGGCATTGTGCTACACACACAGTGCATGTATCACTGGTATTGTGCTACACACACAGTGCATGTATCACTGGTGTTGTGCTACACACACAGTGCATGTATCACTGGTGTGCTCCACACAGTGCATGTATCACTGGTGTGCTCCACACAGTGCATGTATCACTGGTGTGCTACACACACAGTGCATGTATCACTGATGTTGTGCTACACACACACAGTGCATGTATCACTGGTGTTGTGCTACACACAAGTGCATGTATCACTGGTGTTGTGCTACACACACACAGTGCATGTATCACTGGTGTTGTGCTACACACACAGTGCATGTATCACTGGTGTTGTGCTACACACACAGTGCATGTATCACTGGTGTTGTGCTTCACAAACAGTGCATGTATCACTGGTGTTGTGCTACACACAGTGCATGTATCACTGGTGTTGTGCTACATACACACAGTGCATGTATCACTGGTATTGTGCTACACACACAGTGCATGTATCACTGGTGTGCTACACACACAGTGCATGTATCACTGGTGTTGTGCTACACAGTGCATGTATCACTGGTGTTGTACTACACACACACACTGCATGTATCACTGGTGTTGTGCTACACACAGAGTGCATGTATCACTGGTGTTGTGCTACACACAGTGCATGTATCACTGGTGTTGTGCTACACAGAGTGCATGTATCACTGGTGTTGTGCTACACACAGTGCATGTATCACTGGTGTTGTGCTACACACATAGTGCATGTATCACTGGTGTTGTGCTACACACTAGTGATGTATCGGATATTCGCATCCGCATCTGCGGAACATCCGCACAATTTCTTACATCCATATCCGCATCTGGATCCGCATTTCACAGCAAACAAATATCCGTATATACATCCGCATCAACATCCGCGGAACATCCGGACAATTTCTTACATCCGCATCCGAAATCCCCGGAACATCCGCACAATTTCTTACATCCGCATTCGCATCTGTAAAATGAGTAAGTAAGACATCCGTATACACATCCGCATACCGGATTCTAAATTTTTCACATCCGATACATCCCTACTTCACACACAGTGCATGTATCACTGGTGTTGTGCTACACACAGTGCATGTATCACTGGGGTTGTGCTACACAACACAGTGCATGTATCACTAATGTTGTGCTACACACACACAGTGCATGTATCACTGGTGTTGTGCTACACACACAGTGCATGTATCACTAGTGTTGTGCTACACACACAGTGCATGTATCACTTGTGTGCTACACACACAGTGCATGTAGCACTGGTGTGCTACACACACAGTGCATGTATCACTGGTGTTGTGCTACACACACAGTGCATGTATCACTAGTGTTGTGCTACACACAGTGTATGTACTAACCTAATTGTGGTTGCAGGGGTCGAGATTCAGCTCCTGGCCCCGCCTCTTCACTGATCGCTACTGGGTCCCCTCTCTCCCTGCTCTATGAGCTTTATCATACCTCGTCTTAAAGCTATGTATGGTTCCTGCCTCCACTACATCACTTGGTAGACTATTCCAATTCCTGCCTACTCTATGGCTGAAGAAATACTTCCTAACATCCCTTTGACTCATCTGAGTCTTCAACTTCCAATTGTGACCCCTTGTTTCTGTGTCCCCTCTCTGGAACATCCTGTCTCTATCACTGGTGTTGTGCTATACACAGTGCATGGGCATGTATCACTGGTGTTGTATTACACAGTGCATGTATCACTGGTGTTGTATTACACAGTGCATGTATCACTGGTGTTGTATTACACAGTGCATGTATCACTGGTGTTGTATTACTCAGTGCATGTATCACTGGTGTTGTATTAAACAGTGCATGTATCACTGGTGTTGTATTATACAGTGCATGTATCACTGGTGTTGTATTACACAGTGCATGTATCACTGGTGTTGTATTACACAGTGCATGTATCACTGGTGTTGTATTACACAGTGCATGTATCACTGGTGTTGTATTACACAGTGCATGTATCACTGGTGTTGTATTACACAGTGCATGTATCACTGGTGTTGTATTACACAGTGCATGTATCACTGGTGTTGTATTACACAGTGCATGTATCACTGGACACACTGCCCCGGTGGCCTGATGGCTAAAGCTCTCGCCTGATGCACGGAGGGCCCGGGTTCAATTCCCGGCGGGGCGGAAACATTTTGAAGTGTTTCCTAACACACACACACATACATACAACAGGCCTAGTGTCAAATCGACATGTGCCTAGGACAAAATGGTAACTAACTAACTGGTGTTGTATTACACAGTGCATGTATCACTGGTGTTGTATTACACAGTGCATGTATCACTGGTGTTGTATTACACAGTGTATGTATCACTGGTGTTGTATTACACAGTGCATGTATCACTGGTGTTGTATTACACAGTGCATGTTTCACTGGTGTTGTATTACACAGTGCATGTATCACTGGTGTTGTATTACACAGTGCATGTATCACTGGTGTTGTATTACACAGTGCATGTATCACTGTAATACAGTAATACCCCAATTTTCGACCTTAATCCATTCCAGAAGGTCTGCCGAAATCTGAAATGGACGAAAACCGAAGTACATACGTACTGTAATATTTCCCATAAGAAATAATGTAAATCCAATTAATCCGTTCCAGACACCCAAAAATATTAACAAAAAATACATCTTATAAAGAATAACTATAGTTTTACATACAGAAAAAAAAGAGAAATAAATATAAATGACTAATTTTAATGATAAATGAACATTACATACCTTTATTGAAGACTTGTTGGCGTATGGAAGGCGAGGATGGGAGAGGAAGTTGAGGTTATTGTTTGGAAGGGGAATCCCCTCCATAAGAACTTCAGTATCAAAGCCCTATCCGGGGTTACTTCCCTTCTTTGTCTTTTACTGGCACTAGGACCAGCTTGAGCGTCACTGCACCCCTGTCGCACAAAAAATCTGTCCAGAGAGGCCTGTTTCTGGCGTTTCTTTAAGATTTGCCTAAAATGGGACAAGACACTGTCATTGAACATGTTGCAGACACAGCTTGCAAGTTTTGTTAGGGTGATAATCTCCACAAAACTTTACAACTCTCCACTTTGCACACATGTCCTTAATCACTGAAGAAGGCACATTCTCCCCTCTCTCTTCCTCCTCCTCTGAAGCAATTTCCTCAGCTGTGATATGTTGCTATTCCAGTTGAAGGTCTTGCAGCTCTTCAGTGGTTAGCTCTTCTCTGTGGTCCTCCACCAACTCTTCCACATCCTCGCCACTCACATCCAACCCCATGGGCTTCCCCAACAACACAACAGATTCCACAACAGGCGTAGGGTTGTCAGGGTCAGCCTCAAACCTTTCAAAATCCTTCTCTTGGACACATAAAAAAAAAAAAATTTATTTCCTTGCACGTTTACATTGAGATTATATAATTACAATAATGAATTGCAGTTTACATTGAAATTATATAATTACAATAATGAGTTGCAGTGCAAAGAGAGCCACTATCATGCCATGGCATTATGGGCAGACTAAATTTAATGGCTTACAGACTACTTAATACTACTAGAGAAATTGATCACAGTTTGTTTGAGTTGTACATCTGTTTTTAATTATAGCTGACAGCAAGTTTACTCAAATTAACAATCTGGGGATATAACATTGGGACAAGTTGAAAGTGTTTTGCAGGTTGTTTATATCAATAGTAAATAATTAAATTATATTATTTGGTAAAGTTAAGTATTGAGTACATATTGAGTTTTTAGTTTAGGGTGAGTAAGTGGTTTTTGAGAAGAGTCTTAAATTGATGTTCAGACCGGGTTACTTCAGTATTTACTGGTAATGTATGTGCTTTACACAACAAGAAGCATTTCTTTTATTCGTTGGAACCATGGCTAGGGCTAAAAGTAAGCAGGTTATAACAATAAATGGAGTAAAAGAAATTTGGTGGTCTGGTGGCTAAAGCTCTCGCTTCACACGGCGAGGGCCTGGGTTCGATTCCCAGCCAGGGCAGAAACATTGGGCGTGTTTCTTTACACCTGTTGTCTATGTTCCCCATCAGTAAAATGGGTACCTGGGTGTTAGTCGACTGGTGTGAGTCGCATCCTGGGACACTGACCTAATCTGCCCGAAATGCTCAGCATAACAAGGGACTTTCTATATAGTAGTATGTCACTGATGTCAGCTAGGCCTGTATACCATGTACATGTACTTGTAGTAAATAAAGATATTATTATTATTATTATTAAGTAGCACCACCAAACATTACCAGCAGGTTGGTGTGGCGACCCTGGAAATTTGAAAGTATGCTAGCCGAAATTAGTGCCGAATAACTGATGGAATAACAAAAAAGGCACAATACCGTGACTGGAACAATACACACACAACACGCACATAGAAGAGAGGATCTTACGACGACGTTTCAGTCCGACTTGGACCAATTACAAAGTCACACTAACACAAAGAAAGGTAGAAGGGGTATTTATAGGCCAGCAGACAGGGGAGGGCACAATAAAGTGGTGGAGGAGTAATAGTGGAAGTAGTAGTGGTAGTGGAAGTAGTAGTAGTGGAGTCAGTCAATTCTAGAAAAGAGGAGCACTGCAATAAAGCTGGCGGCCCGCATAGGGAAAGGACAAGAACACAGAGGAACTGGATGTCTGATTGCCAGATTTGTGATGGTGGACCTAAAATAATAATAATATTTTATTTTGAGATGATACAAGTTTATACAAAGGAATATAATAATTGGGTGTACATGCCAAAAGCCCCTTTATATGCAGAGTATTTTGGGCAAACTTAAAATTAGCTTAAGATTGAATTTCAAAAATAGTACATATGGTCATTAGATGAGTTACAATGAATACAAGAGAATTGAGTATTCTATTAGGTCATGCTATATGGCTTTAATAAGTCTTGTAGAGAAGATGTACAATTCAAATTATTAACCTTAGGCAGCCACAATAGTGATTAACATTTGAGATGAATACAGATATTGAGAGTAAGTACGTATACATATATTGATTACAGTGGACCCTCGGTTAACGAACACCCCGGAAATCGTACAATTATGTAAGTATAATATTGTAAGTGCATGTGGAAGTGTATTTTTGGGGGTCTGAAATAGACTAACCTACGTGACATTATTTCTTAAGGAAGTAAATTCGTTCGGTAATGGCACTTGAGCAGGCTTCTGGGATGAAGTTTTTTCGTTAACCGAGGGTCCACTGTATATTGATGAGAGTTTTTATTATGTTCATAATATTGAGCAAATGCATGTATAGTTTTTACATATGTATTTATGATGGGCTGGGATAGGTTAAGGATATAAGGTGTTTTTTAACTGTAGTTTTAAAAATGCTAGCTGAGCCAGTGGTTCTGGAGATTTCTGGCAGAGTTCCAGACCCTTTTATGTACAATGAGTTTTTGAAAAGATTTAGCCTGACACAGGGAATGTCAAAGAGGTTCTTGTGCCCAGATTGTGTCCATGGGTCCTATTGCAACTGTCAAGAAAGCGTTTCAGGTCGTGATTTATACAGTGGTCCCTCGGTTTTCGTGCATCTCCAAACTCGAACATTTATGTATGTGTATTTTCGTAAGTGCTGTTGCAAGTGTATTTTAGGGGTCTGAAATAGACTAACCTACGTGACATTATTTCTTAAGGAAGTAAATTCGTTTGGTAATGGCACTTGAGCAGCATTCTGGAACGAATTTTCGGCGAAAACCGAGGGACCACTGTATTAGAATTGATTGTTCTGTAAATGTAGGTTGCTCAATAGTATGAGTGAATGTTTTGTATAGTGAATAGGTAGAGGTCTTTGAAGAGTGGGGATGGGGGTGTTGTCTAGCAGTGGATTGTTTGATCATTCACACTGCGGCTCTTTGTTGTGTTATTATTGATTTTAGGTGTTTTCATTGTGGAACCCCCGGCACAAATAGCATAGGTGAGGTATGGGTAGATCAGTGAATTGTACAGTGTAAGTAGTGCTGTTTGTGGTACATAGTAATGTATCTTTGAGAAGATGCCAACTGTTTTAGAAACTTTTTTTGTTATGTGTTGGATATGGTTGTTGAATTTCAGGTTGTTATCAAGGTGTAGACCCAGGAATTTTCCCCTCATTATGTTTAGCAATAAGGGTGTTGTTAAGCATAAAGTTCAGTTGGTCCTCACTTGCTCTACTCCCAAACATAATGTAAAAGGTTTTGTCTATACTATTAAGTGTAAATTTATTGACGGTCAACCAGGTTGCTATTTTAACAATAGTGTTGAGCGAGGCTAGTGGTATACCTGGAGTATACCTGGAGAAGGTTTCGGGGTCAATGCCCCCACGGCCCGGTCTGTGACCAGGCCTCATGTTGGATCAAGGTCTGATCAACCAGGCTGTTACTGTTGGCCGCACGCAACCCGACATACGAGCCACAGCCTGGCTGGTCAGGTACTGACTTTAGGTGCCTGTCCAGCACCTTCTTGAAGACAGCCAGGGGTCTATTGGTAATTCCCCTTATGTATGCTGGGAGGCAGTTGAACAGTCTTGGGCCCCTGACACTTATTGTGTTGTCTCTTATCGTGCTAGTGGCACCCCTACTCTTCATTGGAGGGATGTTGCATCATCTGCTAAGTCTTTTGCTTTCATAGGGAGTGATTTTCGTGTGTAAGTTTGGAACTAATCCCTCTAGAATTTTCCAAGTGTATATAATCATGTATCTCCCACCTGCATTCTAGGGAGTACAGGTTGACAAGGAACTTCAAGTGTTCCCAGTAAATGAGGGTTAAAATAATAATAATAATAGTTTATTGTGACATGATACAAGGAGTTATAGTAATGATACAAGGAGTTATAGTAATGGGGTGTACATGCCAAAAGCAAACTTAAAATTAACTTATAAAAGTGGACCCCGAGTAACGAACAAAATTCATTCCAGAACCCTGCTCAAGTGCCATTACCGAACGAATTTACTCCCTTGAGAAATAATGTAAAGTAGGTTAGTCCATTTCAGACCCCCAAAAATACACTTACAATATTATACTTACATAATTGTACGATTTCCGGGGTGTTCGTAACTCGGGGGTCCACTGTAATTAATTATGCTATAATAGACTAAATGGTAAAAATTATAGTAAACAATTTACAATATAAGTAAAATTGAGTATTTAAGCAATGAAATTTGAACATTACAATTTTGAAGTACAGTGGACCCCCGGTTTTCGTTATTTTCTCGTTCCAGAATGCTGTTCAAGTGCCATTACCAAACGAATTTATTCCCATAAGGAATAATGTAAAGTAGACTAGTCCTTTTAGACCCCCAAAAATACACTTACATAAAAGGGCGACTTTGGAGCAGGACGAACACCGGGGGTCCACTGTACTATAATAGTTTTACAATTTTGAAGCATTACAGTTTTATAATAGCACAACAAAATCAATTTATTATTTGTAGTAGTACAATTTATTAAATCAGATCAAACAAATCAAATCAATTTTTGTATTGAAATAACAGTTTATATGGTCATTAGATGAGTTACAAGGAGTAAAAGAGAATGGATTATTCTATTTGGTAATGCTATAGAGACAAAGTTTGATATGGTTGCAATAATTATAACTGGTTTATACATTTATGAGATACAAGTTTCAACATTTACATTAGATTAAGTTTGAGAAATTATTGTTCTTTGAGCAATTATGTAAGGGGTTTTGAGGCTAAGGGAGTGACACAGTGAATAATGGTATTTTGAGGCAGTGGAAAGTGATTTGTTAACTTTGTAGGTAATGTTAAGTATTGTGTATTTAGTTTTGGGAGAGTAGGTGGTTTTTCAGCAGAATCTTGAATTGATGTACAGACAGGGATTTCTTTGGTAATCACAGGTAATGAATTCCAATTTTTTGGGCCTTTAATGTGCAGTGCATTTTTGCATAGTGTGAGATGGACCCAGGGGTCACCGAAGAGAGATCTCTGTCTTGTTTTATGGTCATGTGTCCTGTTAAGGTTGGTAAGGAGAAGTTTGAGTGGTGGGTTTATATTTGAGTTTAGTGTTCTATGTATGTAGTTGGCACAGTAAAAAGTATGGATGTCTTGAATGGTGAGTAAGTTTAGACTTTTGAATATTGGTGGAGTATGTTGTCTGGAGTGGGAATTTGTTATCATTCTGACTGCAGCCTTTTGCTGTGTTATTAATGGTCTGAGATGATTTATTGTTGTTGAGCCCCATGTGCAGATTCCATAGGAGAGATAGGGGTAAATGAGTGAGTGATACAGGGCAAGGAGAGCTGGTTGTGGAACATAGTACCTTAACTTGGATAGTATTCCTACGGTCTTGGAGACTTTCTTGGAAATTTGTTGTATATGTCTGAAATTTGAGGCCACTGTCAAGGTGGATTCCTAAAAATTTTCCCTCTGTGAGTTTTGTGACAAGTGATCCGTTTATCATTATGTTAAGTGGAACATTTGTAGCTCTGTTCCCAAACTGAATGAAATAGGTTTTATTAATATTGAAAATAAGCTTGTTAGTCATCATCCAGGTAGATATTTTCTGTAGTTCAGCATTTACAGTGTTGGTTAGTATGACTGGGCTTGGGTGAGAGAAAACGTATGTAGTGTCATCTGCAAACAGTATGGGTTTGAGCAGTTGAGATGCATTTGGTAGGTTGGTTATGTAAATGAGAAAGAGAACTGGGCCAAGAACACTTCCCTGTGGGACACCAACTGTAATAGTTTGTGTGGAAGAGTTAGCTCCATTTGTGTACACATATTGGCTTCTGTTGCTAAGGTATGACTTTAGGTAGTTGAGGGAGTGCCCTCTTATACCATAGTGTGATAATTTTATGTGTAACAGATCATGGTCAACTGTATCAAAAGCTTGACGTAAATCAATGAAGATTCCCAGTGGGATTTCTTTTTTCTCGAGAGCAGTGTATATTAGTTCTATCATGTGTATAATAGCATCATTTGTGTTTTTATTAGGCCTGAATCCAAATTGACACGGGTTGAGTATGTTGTGGGAGATGAGGTAGGAATAGATCTGCCTATGAATTAATTTTTCAAAGATTTTGGAGAGAATGGGTAAGTTAGATATTGGTCTATAGTTATTCAGGTCTGTTTGATCTCCTTTTATGTATGGTTACATTTCCTGATTTGTTTTTTAGATAGTTAATAATCATAGTAATCTCAGTGGGCTCTGTTGGTGTAAGATAGAGGGATGTTGGGAAGTTTCCATCTAGATAATCATTGGTGACTGGAATTTTACTGGCGAGATTTGATCTTATGGTTGAGAAGTCATGAAGAATGTTGGATTTAAGAAAAAGATAATTCACAAATGACATTATGAGCTACTTACTTTGGATGAAAATATATATATTAGGTAGTCACTAGTTTATAATTATCGTAAAAAAATAAAAACCACGATGCAGCACACAGTAAGAATTTAAAATGGTTGTTGTTATTGTTGTTGAGTGTTGTGAGGGCCACTAAAACTCTGACAAGTGAACCATATCTCCTCGAGTCCAAGGAAGAAAAATAATAAGATAAAATAATAATAATAACTTTATTTACTACAAGTACAAGGTATACAGGCCTAGCTGACATCAATGACATACTACTATATATAAATCCCCTTGTTATGCAGAGCATTTTGGGCAAATTAGGTCAGTTTTGTTCCAGGATGCGACCCACACCAGTCCACTAACACCCAGGTACCCATTTTAAACTGATGGGTGAAAAGGGACATGGACAGCAGGTGTCTTATGGAAACACGTCCTAATGTTTTCCAGCCGTACCGGAGGAGATTCGATCTCTGGACCTCAGTATGTGAGCTGAGTGCGCTAGCGATCGAGCTACAGACACCTTTCGAGCTAAAGATGTTAATTTCATCAGAATACATCGAGGTTACATGAATGGTTTTACAACTATATTTACAGGATGGTTAAAGTTTTAAGAAAACACTATTACACAGTCTAACGGAAACCTGTTTAAAAATCATTTCAGGCAGAATGTAGAATTAGGCTTTGTGTGACAGCTCGATCGCATATTGTAAAAGTTACAGAACTGCTTAAAAATAACTAAGTTGTGCCTCCTAAGCAGTTAGTTTATTGCACACCCCATGTTCATCCTGTGAGCCTGGTGGCTAAAGCTCACGCTTCAATACAGCGTTCGTCCGGGTTCGATTCCCGGCGAGGGTAGAAACATTGAGCGTGTTTCCTTACACCGGTTGTCTACGTTCACCCATCAGTATAAAATGGGTACCTGGATGTTAGTCGCTTTGTATTGGACTGATGAAGCCACTGTGTTGCTTAGTAGAAACTGCTGCTATTGAAGAAAATCTTAACTGAACTGTGATCCTAATTCCTGCCTCCTTTCTACAGGTGCCTCTCCCATGGTGTGTGCTATTGGTAGAGTTACAAATGTTCTCTGGGGATATTCATTTAATCCTTTTCTTCCTATTCTGCCTTCCTGAGCTGTTCTTGTTCCTGGTTGATCCTGGCCACCAGTTACTGAGACCATCCACAACCAGCTTTTATTCATAACACGAGGCTCATATTGCGCAGTGGAGGTACAGGTATCTATTTTTCTGTGATAATGAATGAGTGTCCCTATTGGTTCTGAAGAGTTACAATTGGTATAGATATTCATGGTGTTCCAAGGGAAATCACCAAACCCTGACACATTGTAGTGATACTGCTCCTGCGGGGAGCAGCAGCAGGACACAATACTGCACCACCTCTCAGGGGCCCTTAACAACAACAACAACACAGGAGTTGACGGACGCCGGACTTCTGCGCCAGCCTTCGTCGGGTGTGGACGTCTCTCTCTCGCCTGAGTATCAGTGACAAATTTCCCCCGTTCTCTCTGGGACGCTTGTCCTCATCTATTTTGCCCGCCGGGCACGCTACAGGAGGGGCACCTGTTCATCGGCTTACTTTTAGCCAGCTCCATTTTTTCCGCTCTGCGGAAAATTATTTAACGGTCTTTGGTGGGAAGCCGGTTGCTGTACTCAGGTGGGGGTGTGGGGGGCGTCGCTTTGCTGGGGCTTGGCAAGGGGGTCCACCGGACCTAATCGGAAACTTTCAAGTTTCTATCTATTTACAAAGGAACTTTTGTTCCTTTTCTTTCATCGCCCAGCCTTGGGCAACAAATCTTCCTCGTACCATCGAGAGGTCGGGCTCGATACAGCTTAGGCTGTCAGTGGCCCAATAAAACCCCAACGAAGAAGAAGAAGAAGCCGGACTTCTGGACTTCTGCGCCAGCCTTCGTCGGGTGTGGACGTCTCTCTCTCGCATGAGTATCAGTGACAAATTTCCCCCGTTCTCTCTGGGACGCTTGTCCTCATCTATTTTGCCCGCCGGGCACGCTACAGGAGGGGCACCTGTTCATCGGCTTACTTTTAGCCAGCTCCATTTTTTCCGCTTTGCGGATAATTATTTAACGGTCTTTGGTGGGAAGCCGGTTACTGTACTCAGGTGGGGGTATGGGCGTCCCGCTCTACTGGGGCTTGGCAAGGGGGTCCACCGGACCTAATCGGAAACTTTCAAGTTTCTGTCTTTATTTACAAAGGAACTTTTGTTCCTTTTCTTTCATGGCCGAGCCTTGGGCAACAAATCTTCCTCGTACCATCGAGAAGTCGGGCTCGATACGGCTTATGCTGTCAGTGGCCCTGATAAACCCAACAAAGAAAGAAGACGCCCCAAACATGGTGTTTGTTTCTCCTATCTTCAATTCAATTCAACTTTATTTCTGATAATATTACAAAGTGGGGTTTACATATTTTATGGTATTTGTACATTTTATGAAATAATTATTACAAGAAGGCCAATAGTATGCCTAGGTATTTCAGGCAGTCTTATACTAGATCTTACTCTATAGTAATATAATAATTATACTGGTATTAAGGTTAGATAATTATAGTGATTAACTAGGTTTACAAAATTGAGGTAATTCAAAATATTTAAGAATTTAACAATTAGTTTATATATTAATGGAAATGGTGTCGTATTGGCATGATAAAGTTTCTATATTGGAGTGTCTTGGGTAAACTTATAACTAGCTTAAGAATTATGAAGCAATAGTTGTATTAGAATTTTGTTTACAGTCATGTGCAAGTTAAGGGGACACAGATATCGATAAGTGTATTTTGCTGTGATATGTGCAAGATAAAGTAGTTTTCATGTGGTTAGCTACCGGTGGGGTGTGTAAGGGAGAAAAGATGTTTTTTAACGGTGCTTTTGAAAGTAGAGGTTGTGTCTGCAGTTCTAGAGTTTTCAGGCAGGGAGTTCCAGATTTTAGGCCCTTTTATGTACATTGAATTTTTATATAGATTTAGCCGGACACGGGGAATGTCAGAGATGTTTGTGTCTGGTATTATGTCTCTGGGTCCTGTCACAACTATCAAGAAAGTGTTTTATGGTTCTATAGATGTAGATTGAAGAGTAGCAAGTATGGATGTTCTGAACAGTGAGTAAGTTTAAGTCTTTGAAGAGTGGGGGGGGGGGGTTGCCTAGCGTTGGATTGCGTGATAATTCTTACTGCGGTTTTTTGTTGGGTTATTATTGGCTTTAGGTGGGTAATTGCTGTTGATCCCAAGCACAAATAGCATATGTGAGGTAGGGATAAATGAGTGAATAGTATAGTGTGAATAGGGCTGATTGTGGTACATAGTAACTTATCTTAGAGAGGATCCCCACAGTTTTGGACACTTTCTTTATGTGTTAGATACGAGTGCGGAATTTCAAGTTGCTGTCGAGGTGAAGGCCTAGGAATTTGCTCTCATTATGTTTAGCAATAGGAGTGTTGTTGATCTTAATGTTTAATTGTCATCACCTGCTCTGTTACCAAACAATATAGGTCTTATCAGTGTTGAGTGTAAGTTTATTGGCTGTCATCTATGTAGATATTTTTAGTAATTCATCATTAACAGATACATTGGTGATGCAGATTACATGGTGAGCTTAAAATATGTGGCCAGTAGTTATAGCTTTTCTGGGGACATATGCACCTTACTTCACCCTTCCTGCAGCAGCATTCATTAGATGTACTGGACATGTACTATTCATTATTTTCTTTTGTTGTTGCAGGCATGTACTATGGATTCTGTGTCCAATAAAGCCTAGAGATAAGGCCTATGTTTCTATCACAACACACATTTCTTTTCCCTTCCTCCCTTTCCTATTTACTATCACTTTCTTCTTGACAATATTACATACTGTCCAATCACAGTGTCATTGCTTTTAGTCTTGATATTTCAGTGCTGCCGCCTTGTGAGAACATACAGTGGACCCTCGGTTTTCGTTGATAATTCTTTCCAGAATGCTGTTCGAGTGCCGTTACCGAACGAATTTGTTCCCATAAGGATGAATGTAAATTAGATTAGTCGTTTCAGACCCCCAAAAATACACTTACAAAAGCACTTGCAAAAATACACTTACATAATTGTTCAAGTTTGGAGCTGTACAAAAACTGAGGGTCCACTGTACTGTCTTTTTGTAATTTTTGTAATTTTAGAAACCTTGATCTGGACCAGGTTGGTGAAATACTTTGGGCAAGGTATATGCATCTGATTGTCAGTTGATCAGTTAGTAAAGATTCATGATGAAGGATTTGTGACTGTTACTAGTAAGCTGTGTCCTCTGGTCACTTAAACGATCTTTGATTTGTGACTTGCCCTTGGCATGATTCCTGTCTTGCCTAGCATACTCTTGGATCATAGTCTTGTTATGTACAAGCCCACAGAACAGTTGTGTCAGCAGCATATCAGTTCATAGGGTGGAATACTACAGGAAAAATTTGGTTTATGGTAATGGAAAAAATTTAATTTGTCATGGTAATCAGGGCCTCCTGATTGCCCATCTTAATGACTAAGACAGAGCCCAGCCTATCACGTCTGCCTGCCGCCTAGATCAGGATGTAATAAAAGGAAGCTTGCTGGGCCACTGGTCTAGGTGGCCGTTCATGAGTGGTCATGTGACTAGCTTGGTGTACAAAGGAAAGGTGTATATAATGATATTGGCACATGTATATTTACTACACAAGCATTGCACCATTGACAGAATAACTGACTTGGTAGTGTATCTGAACCTGGTTTGCTTACCTCTGCTTTTGCTTGTCAGCTGGCTTCAGCCTAGTATTCTGATTATTCTGGTTAGACAATAAGCAATATTCTTTTGGATCTGGGTTCAGCTGAAGTGAATGAAGAGTTCTCTGTGATTGCTCCTGCTCATAATGTATCACAGCTTATCTTTTCTGAGTTGGCTCCAGTTGTTGAGGAGGGAGTTTTGGGATGTGTCAGGGGTTCTAATAAGACATATTGTTCATTAGATCCTATAAATGTTTGCAAAGGTCTTGCCCACACATGAAAATACTGTTCCTTTTATAATTGTGTTGATCAGTCGCTTTCAAAGCAGATGTTTTCCAATCTATGAAGGGAGCTTTTGTTCGTCCACTACTAAAGAAGTCTTCTCTTACTCAGAAAACACATCAAACTATCATCCTGTTTTTAATTTTCTGTTTCTTTCTAAATTGATTAAATGTGCAGTTTTTGAGTGTTTCATTTTCTGGAGCAGAGTGATATTTTGCTATGTGTGTAGTCTGTGTATAGTCCATTTCATTCAACTAAGATAGCTTTGTTTAAAGTTTATAATGGTTTGGTAATGATTAGCATTGCTGCTAATTTTGTTGAACCTCTCTGCAGCATTTGATACCATTGGTCATAAATTACTGATCATTTCATCTTTAACTGTCTTTGTGCATCATCTCTGTTTTGAACTGTTTATTACTTTAAGTTCTTTCATATCTGAGTACCCTTAGGGATACTGCATTACCACTTGTAAAATCATATTTTTCTGGTCTGTCTTATTAAGTACAGTGGACCCCCGGATTTCGTACTGCTCCCAACTCTAACAATTATGTAAGTGTATTTTTGTAAGTATATATTTAGGGGTCTAAAACGGACTAATCTAATTTACATTATTCCTTATGGGAATAAATTCGTTCAGTAATGGCATTCAGGAACGAATTATGGCCGATAACCGGGGGGGTCCACTGTAATAGTCAATGAGTCTGTGTCTAAATCATCAATGTTGTCCTGTGGGGTTCTTAGGGTTCTTTTTTTGGACTGATATTGTTTACTGTTTGTTAGTGGCTTAGCCATATTGTTTGATACCTGTAGCATTATCATTTTTATGCTGATAATATCCAAGTCTTCATCCAGGCTCTTAATGTGGAATATGCAAAACCCTGCTTTAGTTTTCTTTTGCTGGATATTTGGACTTTAATGACAAATAGAAAATTTAATTTAAATAAGGGTAAGGCTGATCTTGATTGTCAAGATAAATCTCACAGTAGCACATATTGGAGATTTTGGTACTGTCAGTTTGATGGTAGTCAGTGTGATGAGTGAGAGATCTGGGTGTTAAACTGGAGTCTTCATTGTCATTTGTTGCACACATCAGCCAGTTGTCACATCTTTCAATTGTCATATTTATAATCTCAGTGCAGTTAGAAAATATAATGATATCCAGAATGCTGTATATTGGTTTTTATCCACACATCTGTTTCCTCTTGAATTGATTTTTGCAACATTTTTTCTAGGTATGCCTAACTATTTGCTAAATACCATTCTAGCTGAATCATGCAGCTAGTGGTATTTTCACTCCCAAATGGGGTTACCTATAAAAGCAAGCATTAAATTCAAATTCTGTTCAACATTCAAAGCTGTATGTTTCTGAAAATTGCTGTGACCAATTTAGATTGTTTAACAGGTTGCCAGTGTCGTAATGTGAAAAGTCGGGACACTGTTGATTTCTCGAGTTTATGATTCTGATGATCATACTGTCACTTGAATATAAAGTTTAGAATTTCTTCTTCATTGTTGTTATTGCATTTATGGCTTGGGGTGAGAGCACTTTTAAATTTCTTGAAAGAACAGGCACTCAAGAGTAACAAAATCCCCAAATTATTTATTATTACTATTGTATCCAACTACTACATACACTCTTACAAATGCTCTCCACCATGCCTGGATGTGGTGTGGGAGGGAGGGTAGTACATGCTAGAGATATATTGGATATCCCCATCCATGAAACATCCGCACAATTTCTTACATCCGCATTTTATTGATATCCGCATATCCATCCTCATCTGCAAAACAAGTAATGCATCTTCATACACATCCGCATCCGTGGATATCTAAATTTTCACATCCGATACGTCTACTGCCTAGTAGAGATGTATTGGATATTTGCATCCGCGGAACATCTGCACAATTTCTTACATCCGCATTTTACTGTAAACAGATACGTATCCGCATCCACAAAATAAGTAAGACATCCTCATACACATCTGCATCCTTGGATATCTAAATTTTCACATCTGATACATCTCTAGTACATGCCTGGGTGTGGTGTGGGAGGGAGGGTAGAACATGCCTGGGTGTGGTGTGGAGAGGGTAGTACATGCCTGGGTGTGGTGTGGGAGGGTAGTACTTGCCTAGGTGTGGTGTGGGAGGGTAGTACATGCCTGGGTGTGTGGTGTGGGACGTTAGCACATGTCTGGGTGTGTGGTGAAGGAAGTTAGCACATGTTTGGGTGTGTGGTTTGGGAGGTTAGCACATGTCTGGGTGTGTGGTGAAGGAAGTTAGCACATGTTTGGGTGTGTGGTGTGGGAGGTTAACACATGTCTGGGTGTGTGGTGTGAGAAGGAAGTGTTGCTCATTTTATTTTACCCCTTTCACTGTCAGTGCCATATTACGGCTTGCAAGCTGGTGTTAGTGCCGTAATATTACGCCAAAATTCTAGTGGCTTCAAATCTTACGAGAGAAAGCGGATAGGCCTACATATGAGAGAATGGGTCTAAGTGGTCAGCGTGCACAGTATAATAAAAATCCTGCAGCACACATAGCATAATGATAAATAAAAAGTGTTTTTGGTTTAAAACTGCGGTGTATTTTCGTATGGTATTTATGGTTGTATTCTCATTTTCTTGGTTTCATTTGATAGAATGGAAGGTATATTACAGAAATAGAGATGATTTTGATTGGTTTCATGAAGTACCTTGAAACTGAACTCAAAGTAGCGGAAATGTTTGATTTTTGCCAATGTTCAAGAGTAAACAAATCACGTCACGCGTCCAATACATGTCAACTGGTGGGTCTAATATGCTTTCACAAATGCGCTGATATTATTTATACCATTTTTACAATAATGCAGTAGTCTGCATAACAGTAAATCTTCTTTTTTGTGTGAATAAAAATTCAAAATGGAAAACAAGCATAATATAAGAGGGGCTTAGACGTGACTAATGAACAGAGAAAATGTTATTTTAGTGCTAGGAATATCTGCATTGTTTATTCTGGCTCCTATTTTGAAATTGGCCTTACTTGAATTGTGTTTGAAATTGGACAAATTACCAATTTCTGATCACTTTATTAAGTAGTTGAAATCAGTAAATGGGTGGTTTCTTGTACTCAATAGAACAAATGGAGTTCTAGCAAAATAGCTATGAGTTTGGTTGACTGGAACAATGGAATTGGCCAAAAATAGGGCTCATAATGGGCAAAATAGCCGATGCATAAATATCGCTGAGACTGCTAACTTCACGAGAACGTAATTCCGTAAGTTTTCCACCAAATTACTATTGGTGTCATTACCATCAAGAGAAGATTCTCTATCATTTCACAAGAAAAAATATTTTTTTTTAAATTCAACACCAAGAGCAAGTTTGTGAGCAGGGGTCTCAACAGTGAAAGGGTTATTTTGGATCAAATTTCACTACTGGGAGAATATATTAAATAGACCCTGGCTGTCTTCAAGCAGGCACTGGACAGGCACCTAAAGTCAGTACCTGACCAGCCGGGCTGTGGTTCGCACGTCGGACTACGTGTGACCAGCAGTAACAGCCTGGTTGATCAGGCTCTGATCCACCATGAGGCCTGGTCACAGACTGGGCCGCGGGAGCATTGACCCTCGGAACTCTCTCCAGGTAAACATTAGTTATACAGTGGACCCTCGGTTAACGAATACCCCGGAAATTGTGCAATTATGTAAGTATAATTTTGTAAGTTCTTGTGGAAGTGTATTTTTGGGGGTCTGAAATAGACTAACCTACGTGAAATTTTTCCTTAAGGGAGTAAATTCGTTCGGTAATGGCACTTGAGCAGACTTCAGGAGTGAAGTTTTTACGAAACTCGGGGGTCCACTGTATATTCATAGGAGACTACTAAACCCACTAGAGTCATACAGTGCCTAGGGTATGTGGGATAGGTTTGATAAGGTGAAGGTACAGTAAATTCTCATTTTAATGGACTTCAGAAACCTGGTAAAATCCTCTGGGTCATTTGATTTTGTTAGGTAAAAAGGACACAGGTGTAACTAATGTGACATTTTATTGTGGCAACATTTCACTCTCCAGGAGCTTTGTCAAGCCATTGCGTGTCCATTTACCTGATATTTTGTTAGTAATTATACCATTATTATAAATTGATTTTGAAGCAATGAAGTCTATTGGTTACAAAATTGCCTATTATTGTTTACCATTACTGGCCACCCACTTTCCTTATTTATTCATTAAATTGAGGGCTTACTGTAGCTTTAGTTCCTTGGAACTAAAGTCCTTCACCAGCACCAAGTAATCCCAATTGAGGGTTTCCTTGACGAAACATTGTATCAGCTGGTCTGAGTCAGCTATCCAAATTTTTTGAGTTCATCCCATATTGTTGTAAATGTTTTGAGTGTGGGTTGGGGAGGGAAGAGTCAAGGGTGTAGAGATACTATTGTGTCCATAAGTTCTTGATAAATGTAGTTGACATCCAGCAAATTCACTGTTGGATCAGAAACCCAGAGCCATGAATTAGTCAATATCTTCTGTACACTGTAACCACTAATGGACTTTCTAACACTAGTGAGGAATAACACATTAAATTTACCAATTATAACAACAGTTTAATTAAAAAAATTATGTACAAATTTTTCACTTATATTTTGTTACAGGGTCTTAATATAAGCATATTTTAACAAGCATTTCACAACACACATCTCTTCAGCACTGTCACTTGCAGGGATGTGATTTTTCTGCTTTAGGCTGGAATCCCCCCCTTTTTATTTTATTTTCAAGGACACCCAGATTGTCCCATATGAATCATGCAAATAAAATGAGGGAAGGGTATCATATTTATGGGGAACTGAATCTAGGGGTCATCAGAGGCTGAGGAATGAGAAATGAGAGGCAATCAGGTGTGGTCCAAGTGGAGGTTAGCTCCAACTAGCTGGATCATAACCCTTCACCCTTGAAGGAGAATGGATGGGGGAGGTGGGGGGGATTTAGAACTTGGAGCACATTTTCTTCATAAATCATACCAGGGTATCCAACAGCACTGGAATTCCTGCAATAACCAGAACAGTTGCATTCCTGACTTTACTGATAAGACAATGGAAAAGAGAAAATAAAGTCACCCCTAATTATAAAATATTTAACAGAGTAATTACCTTTCTCAAAGAAGACAAAGGCAATTAAGTAGCTCCTTTTAATAAATCTGATACATAGTCTCAATTTCATTAAAAACTTGTAGTGTGATTTTCTTTATTAATTCAGTATATTTGTTATTTGCCATTACGATAGTATTCATAGCTTTATAGCAACTGTTATAATTAACTTAATAAGCTTTAATGTAGTCATGAAAATCAACGAGTAGTGCAGGAACTATACTTGGGACCACACTTATCATGGCATTGTGTATATGCTACCTTTTGGAGTTCCAGCATTTTGAATCGATTTTGTGACTAAGCAACAGATGAGAGGCAGAACTTAAGTGGGAAAACTATGAAGTGTCATTACGATTTCGTGAGTCATAGTCATCATTTAGTGGTAACATTCACAATGTTTAGATTGATTGGAGCCTCTGGTACCATAACCCTGATGGATTTGTAGAGAGCAGTGTGTTTTTAATGGTGGCAGAGACTGACTCATTTCTAGTGAGATCTAGCATGTAACAAAATTGGCTGGCAATAAGGTTCCTAAAGCAGGTAAGGGATTTGGAATATGGTAGAAAGGAAAAAAAAAAAAAAGGTGAGACAAAATAAATGAGGTAAACAGGATGGTCACATAAGGTAATTTGAAATACTACTGTAAACTCATTACCACTCTAAAACTAAAGAAGTGATGATGATAAACAATTAGATTATTTGTATGTATATTCATTTGGAACAGTAAACCTATAGGGTCATAGTGTGCCTTGGGAATGAGAGGAATCAGGTTCAATCCAAGGAAAGGTAAGGCAGCTCAAGTTCCATGGATTACGTGTGTCAGGATTGAGCCACTCCCGTCAAAAAGTAAACTAGTGGAATAAGCTATAGAAAAGACAGTGGAGGCATTCTTTACACAGTTTCAAGAGTAGGTATGATGGAGTCTTAAGAGGCAAAGAACCAGTAAATGATAGCTAGCTAAGAGTCAGTCTCAATCCTTACGGATACAATGTTATAATTTCATAAAATTCCAGGTTACTCTAGTTGCACGATTGGTAACATGTGAGAGATTTAACCAAGTAATTCCATGTTTGATCCCTATAGTACTTCTTGTTTTTCAAATTAACTTTCATTCTACTGATGTTTTTGTTTTCAAAATTGAGCTGTGCTTTATTGTTTGTTACATTCAAATAAAAATTAGTACATATTTCACTTGTCTTGCAAATTTAAGCTGTACATTCATCCACTTTACATCTATAAACAGTATTGTTTATAAACATCTATAAACAGTATTGGAACTCATCCTGCCACTGAGGAAACCCTTGCCCTAAAAACAAACAAACACACACACACCATCACAAACCCCACCCCCATCGCAACCCCCCCCATAGGCCCTCGCCAGGGCTCCCGCTCCCCCAACCTCAACATTCTCCCAGGACCACAGTTTTAGAAAAGAAGTTGGTTTGGTACACGAACGCGGATGGAATAACGAATAAATATGTAGAGTGGCATGAAAGAATCAATGAGAAGTCCCCAGACATCATAGCAGTCACAGAAACAAAACTCACCGAAACAATAACAGACGCAATCTTCCCACCAGCATATCAGAACCTGAGGAAAGATAGAAGAAGAGGGGGAGGAGGGGTTGCACTGCTCGTAAAAATTCGATGGAGATTTGAGGAAATGGAAGGCATGGACAAGATTGGAGAAAGGGATTACATAGTAGGTACACTTCAGTCTGGGGAACATAAGGTAGTCATTACAGTAATGTATAATCCACTGCAGGAGACCAAGAGAGGAATATGAAGAGAGCAACAGAGCAATGGTGGACACTGGCTGAGGTGGTAATTGGGAAAACCTGGAGCCACACAGGGGTCCCGAAACATGGAGAGCTAAGATGATAGATGTGGTACTGGAAAACCTCATGCATTAACATGTTAAGAACACTACCAGAGAGAGGGGAGAATGAACCAGCAAGACTGGACCTCATGTTCACCCTGAGCAGTTCAGACATTGAGGACATCACATATGAGAGGCCCCTTGGAGTTAGTGATCATGTGGTTCTGTGCTTTGAATACATAGAGTTACAAGTGGAGAGGGTAACAGGAGCTGAGTGGGAAAAGCCAAACTATAAAAGGGAGGATTACACAGGTATGAGGAACTTCCTGCAGGAAGTTCAGTGGGACAGAGAATTGGTAGGAAAGTCAGTAAACGAAATGATGGAATATGTAACAACAAAATGCAAGGAAGCAGAGGAAAGGTTTGTTCCCAAGGGCATCAGAAATAATGGGAAGACCAGAATGAGCCCTTGGTTTACCCAAAGGTGCAGGGAGGCAAAAACTAAGTGCACTAGAGAATGGAAAAAGTACAGAAGACAAAGGACCCAGGAAAATAAGGAGATTATTCAAAGAGCCAAACGAGTATGCACAGACAAGAAGAGAGGCCCAGCGACAGTATGAAAGCAACATAGCATCGAAAGTCAAGTCTGACCCGAAACTGCTGCATAGCCACATTAGGAGGAAGACAACTGTCAAAGACCAGGTGATCAGGCTGAGGAAAGAAGGTGGGGAACTCACAAGAAATGATCAAGAGGTATGTGAGGAGCTCAACACGAGATTTAATTAAGGAAGTATTTACAGTGGAGATGGGAAGGACTCTGGGAAGACAGAACAGAGAGGAACATCAACAAGGAATATACCAACAAGTGTTAGATGACATACACATAATTGAGGAGGAGGTGAAGAAGTTGCTAAGTGACATTGATACCTCAAAAGCGATGGGACCGGACATCTCCCCGTGGGT
This sequence comes from Cherax destructor, assembly GCA_009830355.1. NCBI lineage: Eukaryota > Metazoa > Arthropoda > Malacostraca > Decapoda > Parastacidae > Cherax > Cherax destructor. The sequence continues at coordinate 90,621 of WNWK01006495.1, forward strand.
CCTAAGAGAGGAAGCAGAGATGTTGGGTGTGCCACTCACCACGATCTTCAACACATCACTCGAAACTGGGCAACTACCTGAGGTATGGAAGACAGCAAATGTAGTTCCCATTTTTAAGAAAGGAAACAGAAACGAGGCACCAAACTGCAGACCAGTGTCACTGACGTTTATAGTATGCAAAGTCATGGAGAAGATTATTATTAGGAGAGTGGTAGAGCAACTGGAACGGAACAAAATTATAAATGACAACCAGCACGGATTCAGGGAAGGCAAATCCTGTGTCACACATCTCCTGGAGTTTTTTGACAAAGTAACAGAAGTAAGACACGAGAGAGAAGGGTGGGTTGACTGTATTTTCTTGGACTGCAAGAAGGCCTTCGATACAGTTCCTCACAAGAGATTAGTGCAGAAGCTAGAGGATCAGGCACGTATAACAGGAAGGGCGCTGCAATATATCAGAGAATACCTGACAGGGAGGCAACAACGAGTCATGGTACGTGATGAGGTATCACAGTGGTCACCTGTGATGAGCGGGGTCCCACAGGGGTCAGTCCTAGGACCAGTGCTATTTTTGGTATATGTGAATAACATGATGAAAGGGATAGACTCAGAAGTGTCCCTGTTCGCAGATGATGTGAAGTTAATGAGGAGAATTAAATCAGATGAGGATCAGGCAGGACTACAAAGAGACCTGGACAGGCTGGACACGTGGTCCAGCAACTGGCTTCTCGAATTTAACCCCGCTAAATGAAAAGTCATGAAGATCGGGGAAGGGCAAAGAAGACCACAGACAGAGTATAGGCTAGGTTGCCAAAGACTGAAAACCTCACTCAAGGAGAAAGATCTTGGGGTGAATATAACACCGAGCACGTCTCTGGAAGCACACATCAACCAGATAACTGGTGCAGCATATGGGCGCCTGGCAAACCTGAGAATAGTGTTCCGATACCTTAGTAAGGAATCGTTCAAGACACTGTACACTGTGTACGTCAGGCCCATACTGGAGTATGCAGTACCAGTTTGGAACCCACACCTGGTCAAGCATGTCAAGAAATTAGAGAAAGTGCAAAAGTTTGCAAGGTTAGTTCCGGAGCTAAGGGAAATGTCCTATGAAGAAAGGTTAAGGGAAATCGGCCTGACAACACTGGAGGACAGGAGGGTTAGGGGAGACATGATAACAACATACAAAATACTGCGTGGAATAGATAAGGTGGACAGACAGGATGTTCCAGAGAGAGGAAACAGACACAAGAGGTCACAATTGGAAGTTGAAGACTCAGACGAGTCAAAGGGATGTTAGGAAGTATTTCTTCAGTCATTGAGTTGTCAGGAAGTGGAATAGTCTAGCAAATGATATAGTGGAGGCAGGAACCATACATAGCTTTAAGACGAGGTATGATAAAGCTCATGAAGCAGGGAGAGGGGACCCAATAGCGATCAGTGAAGAGGCAGGGCCAGGAGCTGAGTCTCGACCCCTGCAACCACAATTAGGTGAGTCACACACACACACACACACACACACACACACACACACACACACACACACACACACACACACACACTGTATATGCTTTTAATAATGAGCACTGCATCTTTATTTCCTTTTTGCTTATAATGCCTCCATCAATATAATTTCTCTTAGTATTATACCTTCGATATAATCATATAACAAAGGTCCAATTTGAAAAGAACCAATTTCATCCTATTACAATGTGCTTACAAATTGTTTTTTTTTAACTCCTAAAATTTTATTTCTAACAAACCTTCCAGGGTATCATACCTCAAGTTTGTTCAAAAGTCAAACTCTGTAAACAGATACTAATACAATATACAACCTCTTTAAATGAGGCGATTTCCGACTCTTGATGTAGAGCCCACATTTTACTTTCACTTTCTTACGTTGTGAACTTGAGAATCAGTTACAAGACCATATATCAAACCCAGGTAATTAAGAACTGCAAAGCAAAACATAAACTTGGTGCATTAGCTTTTTGCATATTATAGAAATTGTGTTAATTAAATTTTGATCAAATTTAAAATATTGTCAATAACCTAACTTATTTATTGCACAACTTCCTCCGAGTTGACTTTCCATGCATAATCCTGTAACTGATAAAACAGTATTCAGTAAATGCGCTTATTTTACAAGAGCTGCATGAAAACTGTAATTTGTATGTCTTAATGTCAGGGGTGTCATTTCATATTGTACCATCATACATACTGTACTACCTTTTGCACTTTATCAGCAAATAAAAAAAAATCACATTGAAGACCTTTTCAGATGTAGTGTCCTGACTACCAAAAGAGGAACCATGAGTAGAAAATAATCAAGCCAATTCTGTACTCTTCTCTGTTTCAATGATTATTACAATGGACTGAAATTGATTCTTAATACCTGTCTTGTGCTAAACAACCTGATTACCGGACGGAGAAATGATGGATGACAAAAGTGCCCTAAGGAAGCTGACAGTCCAGCTTTGGAACATGAAATAAAACCAAGTGGAACGTAGATAAACAATATGATACTACAAATAAAACATAGCTAATAGTATATACAGTTGCTACAAACAATCCACAGAGCACATGTTGAATATAAATGGATTTCAAGCAGGATATTTGTAATTGTTTCCACTTTAATTATTTTTCTAAACATCTAGCATTTTGTGCATTTTAATTCCTAAGACTGAGGGAGGGAAAAGGTCCTAAATTTATACTATTACACCACTGAAAATTTGTTTGACAACAGGGATATGCAATAAGTAGAAATGGACACGCATGATTGTACTGTATACATAATACACATTTCATATAATTGATAAGCTGGTACCTTAGACTCTCTCAAGATAGCAGTACTGTTTGCGCTCGGGAGTTTATATGAGCACCTTTATTGAAAGGTTTTTCTCATTATATACTCAATTTCTCTACTCATTCTTTCTTATTCAGTGCTACTCTCTTATTTTGTATCTCATTTTTTCATGCAATTCACATAGCTGTGGCACAGGAATAATACCATCTTGCAGCGAGATATGTAGAGATGATTTTCTTGGAAGAACACTTACTGCAGTAGCTCCTGCAAGGAAAAACAATGCCAGTTTTGAATATGATAATAAGATTCTGATTGAATTAGTGTCTTCATTTAAGTATGTGCATGTGCATATTTGCCTATATGTGGTTGCATGGGTTGAATTAAAGCTCCTGGCCCTGTGTGTGTGTGTGCTCACTCACCTATATGTGGTTCCAGGGGTTGAATCACAGCTCTTGGTCCTGTATGTGTGTGTGTGTCTGTCTCTGCATCTCTCTCTCTCATCCCTCCTTTCCCTCTTTTCTTTTTCCTCTCTCTTTCTCCCCCTCTCTCTCTTTTTTTTATTTTCTTTTTAACAGGGTTTGACAAGGTTAGGTTAAGGATTCCTAACTTTATTGATAAGCTAAGAGCTATTACTTACATTAGCTCATTTGAAAGCATTTTCATTGTTATGAAACATACAAGTAGGGAACAGGATGAACTTGGAGGCATCTGTGGGCCAGCACTTTCATTTGATCAACTGACTTTATCTCGTTGACATCATAATGCTGTACGAATGTGTTCCTGACTTGAGTCATCCTGGTGATAAATGATCTCAGATGAAGTGATGTTCTAGAGAAGGGTACAGCCAGAGTGAAGTTGCTGCTTTCTGCCCATCTTGTGGTATAGAAGCTTGCTTCTCACTGTCCTCGAAGTGGAGCCAAGTGTAGTACTTTGACGATGTTGGCCTTGTACATAACAGTAAGGCCGCCCACATCCCTCCTGTGTCTGTGTTGAAGGCTCTGCTGAAATGACAGATCTATCCAGGATGGGTCCAGGCAAGAGATGAGATGTCTTGCTCTGTTCTCTACTCTGCCAAGCAATCACAGATGAGAGGGGGGACAGGGAAACCAAGAAAGTGGAGCATACTCAAGTTGTGAGCATACTTGTGCCTCAATACAAAATCTTGCAACACATACTGTCAGCAGATGCGAGAAACGTCGAAGTGCTGTAAGCTTCCTGGCTGCCTTGTTTGCAAGATTTACAACATGGTTCTTCATGGTCAGTTTGAGTCAAATTTCACCCCAAGGATGTCAACTTCTTCCCAGGTACCAACACTTCCATTCATACTTACTACTGCACTGGCATTACCATCATGGTGCCTAGAGACCATCATCATTTGTGTTTTGTCAGGTGCAAATGTTACTTGCCATTGGTTTCTCCAAGCTGATATAGCTCTTAGCTGGTGATTGATGTAGCTTAGGGCAGCTGCCTCTTCAAGGGGGGTTCCTTGGCATAGTGAAGAGGCTCTTGGTCTGAGGAATTAGACCTTTTGGTCTCCTTCCTCAGACCGAACCTAATTACACCCCACTCCCCCCTCCCCTACCCCATCCTCCCCTTTCCCTTCCCTCCTCTCCTCCCCATCCCTCCCCTATCCCCTTCCTTTTTTCAGCCTTTGGGATTCTCCCCTAAGGCATAATGGTTCCTAGGTAGGGAAAAGGGTACCGTGGTCCATCCCATTCCGTTGAGGTTCTTGGCGGTGGTGTAGTTTGCCATGGAATCTGGATCACCTGCGGATGTCCCGATCCCTCTCCGGTCCCCCGGGGGTGGCTTTGGGTATCTTTCGGGTGACGGGTGTATCTCTGGAGCCTGCCTTTCGGATTCCGGGGGTGGTGGCCAAAGGAGGTATGCTTTGTGGTGGGTGTCCGGCCGCCCTCTCTTTTGTCCACCGAGGTGGCTCAGCGGATGTGAGGTTGCTATCCCGGATTGCTGGTTTACTGGCATGAAGGGTAGGATCTGGCACAGGTTCCATGCTGCATCTGCACTACTTGCGGTGCCGAGGTCCTCTTTGGCACGGAGGGAGATTTATGGCCCTTTCCTTCCTCCTAGGAGCTAATCCTCCACATTCCTCTTGTTTTATTCTTTTTTCTTTTTATTTTATTTTCTTTTTTTTTTTTCTAAAAAAACAAAAAGAAGGAAGTAACCTACCCATGGAGTTCCCAATCTATGAACCTCCTACCCCTGGGCCCCTTCCTGATACTGCACCCAGTTCCGACCCTGCCTCGTTATTGGACCACTCTTTGGCCATTTCTAATACTGTACCACTTGCTGGTGCCGTTTTGTCACCTGCTTCAGGTACCGGGGTTTCAACTGACTCCTTCAATACGTCTGACCTCTGCTCTTCTTTGACTATGTTTCTGCTTCTTCCTCTACGGTGCGGCAATTTTCGAATCGCCAGCCTGTCCCACATCAGACCAACTCCGGTCCCACATCTAAACGCCCTAGACCCTTACCTGATGATACTTCATCGCTTCATTCTCATTCAGCTCAGAAAAGACTAGCACGTCACGCACTCCCCTTACATTCTATGTTTCACAATACACAATGGACTAAGTTTTTTTTTACTCTAAGACCGACTTCTTCTACTGCCTATCTTTAAAATCATAGTACAGTCATACCTCGGTTAACGATGGCGGCGGATAACGATAAATTCGGTTAGCGATACATTTTTACGTCAAAATATTGACTCGGTTTACGATGATTGCTTCGGTTTACGATATTCGTCCCGGACGCGTCGCGTGGCGCCCAGCTGTGCGGGCACTCCAGGGAGCATCAGTGTGCTATTGTTTACAAGTGAGCAACCACCACCCACGCATTCATACCAGTATATTGTCATTGTATTCCATGTTTATCTAGTGCAGCACTGTAATAAAAGGGTAGCATTCACTCAGATGCAGCTTGAGGAAGTGTAGCATTCATGCAGGGAGTGTAGCAGGCATGCAGGGAGTGTAGCAGGCATGCAGGGAGTGTAGCAGGCATGCAGGGAGTGTAGCAGTGAGGGAGTGTAGCAGGCATGCAGGGAGTGTAGCAGGCATGCAGGGAGTGTAGCAGGCATGCAGGGAGTGTAGCAGGCATGCAGGAGTGTAGCAGGCATGCAGGGAGTGTAGCAGGCATGCAGGAGTGTAGCGGCATGCAGGAGTGTAGCATGCAGGGAGGGTAGCAGGCATGCAGGGAGTGTAGCAGGCATGCAGGGAGTGTAGCAGGCATGCAGGGAGTGTAGCAGGCATGCAGGGAGTGTAGCAGGCATGCAGGGAGTGTAGCAGGCATGCAGGGAGTGTAGCAGGCATGCAGGGAGTGTAGCAGGCATGCAGGGAGTGTAGCAGGCATGCAGGGAGTGTAGCAGGCATGCAGGGAGTGTAGCAGGCATGCAGGGAGTGTAGCAGGCATGCAGGGAGTGTAGCAGGCATGCAGGGAGTGTAGCAGGCATGCAGGGAGTGTAGCAGGCATGCAGGGAGTGTAGCAGGCATGCAGGGAGTGTAGCAGGCATGCAGGGAGTGTAGCAGGCATGCAGGGTGTAGCAGGCATGCAGGGAGTGTAGCAGGCATGCAGGGAGTGTAGCAGGCATGCAGGGAGTGTAGCAGGCATGCAGGGAGTGTAGCAGGCATGCAGGGAGTGTAGCAGGCATGCAGGGAGTGTAGCAGGCATGCAGGAGTGTAGCAGGCATGCAGGAGTGTAGCAGGCATGCAGGGAGTGTAGCAGGCATGCAGGGAGTGTAGCAGGCATGCAGGGAGTGTACCGCAGGCATGCAGGGAGTGTAGCAGGCATGCAGGGAGTGTAGCAGGCATGCAGGGAGCAGCATGCAGAGTGTAGAATATGCAGAGTGTGAGCATGCAGGTTAGCGGCATGCAGGTGGGGTGCAGGGGTGTGGCGGAGTGTGAGCATGCAGGTAGCATGGGTACGGCATGCGGTGAGCATGCAGGTACAGCATGCAGGTGTGGCATTAAGAAAAGGCATAACCCCAGAAAGAACTGCCACCTGCAGTGTTAATGGAAGGATTCCCTTCAAACACTACATACTACTCCATCTCCCCTCCTCCCGTCCTCCACACATCAACAACTCTTCAATAAATGTAAGTGACATGTTATTGTACTATATTTACATGTAATTTCTTTAACGGTCATTAAATTTGTATTATTTAATGTCAAAAAGTTCTAAAAAATATTTTATTTTACTACTTTTGGAAGTCTGGAACGGATTAATTTTATTTCCATTATTTCTTATGGGGAAAATTGATTCAGTTAACGATTGATTTGGTTACAGATACACCCTCTCTGACAGATTAATATTGTTAGCCGAGGTATGACTGTATTGGCAAAGCTCTCCTAAGCCATGTTGGTAAAGATAAATCCTTTCATGCTCTCAAGAGTGGCACACGCATCATCACAGTCCAGAATGCTAGCCAAGCTCGTGATCTTTCTCTCCTTACCACTATATGTAGATGCTATTCCTATCACTATTGAAAAACATCACTCTCTCAATTCTTGTAGTGGTACTGTCATTCTACCCCACACCATTGTCCAACAGAATTTCCAGACATGTGGTGATGACATTCTGGAACAGCTTGAGCTCCAAGACCTCCCTATCCTCAAAGTAGACACTTATATCCTCCCTGCCCGCAGATGAAGGCGATATCCTTACAATGTAGCTCACTTAACATTTGACTGCTGTGAACTTCCGTCCTCTGTATATATTGTGGGACACCATTTACAAGTTCGAAAGGTGATCCCTACACCACAACAGTGTAGACAGTGCTGGCGGTTTGGTCATCCAGCAAAATATTGCAGGTCCATGGCTGAATGCCCTGTCTGTGGGGCTGACGACCATTCCAATACATCTTGTAGTCTACCTCCCTCTTTCCTTAATTGTCGTGAGGCTCACCCATCCTACTCTCGCTGTTGCCAAGTTTACTTAAATGAGCGTGAAATCTGTTGTCTTAAAGAGACAGAAGGCCTCCCATATACTATTTCGTATTCTCGGGTTGCTAAACGTCCCCCCTCCTCTGGGGTCCCAACTTCTGCAGCAGTCTCTGTGGTCTCCTCTTCCACAGTCATCCCTGTCTGTAATTCTTCTGCTGTCCTGGACTCAGAGGTCCCTACCTCGGCACCTCATTCTGTTCTCACCTCTTTCTCTTCTCACTCACAGGTTTCTGTGTCTACACGATCTCGTACATCACCTACTCCCCATCGCCCCTCTCCCTCTCTGAAGTAAAAAACTTCCCTGTTGTTAAAATCTCCTTTCACCCCTCCTTCCCTTCTGTAACCTGCTCATTTTTCCTTCCCAGTCTCTGTACCCGGTTCTTCAACCCCAACTGGCTCTGTTACGAATGTGGAGGTTCATCCTCCTCGTACAGTTCCTTCTTTCCCTATCCCCTTCCAAGTTTCTCCCTCTTCTGCCCCCTCCCAGGTCACTTCCTCTCCTTTCCCCTCCCAGCCGCCTTCTCCAGTTTCTTCTACCCTTTCCTCCCACCCCTACTTTGGTACAGTCCATCGGCACCCCGATCTTTACTCACCCTCCTTCTGTCTCCACTAATGTACCACATACAACATCCTTGACCTCTGAAACACTTGAAGCTATCTCATAATATAATGAGGAGACTAGACCTTTGATGGACACTTCTTCTTCTTCCTCCTCCTCTTCTTCTTCTTCTTCCTCTTCTTCTTCCTCCTCCTCTTCTTCTTCTTCTTCCTCTTCTTCTTCTTCCTCCTCTTCTTCTTCTTCCTCCTCTTCTTCTTCTTCCTCCTCTTCTTCTTCTTCTTCCTCCTCTTCTTCTTCTTCTTCCTCCTCTTCTTCTTCTCCTCCTCTTCTTCTCTTCTTCCTCCTCTTCTTCTTCCTCCTCTTTCTTCTTCTTCCTCCTCTTCTTCTCTTCCTCCTCTTCTTCTTCTTCCTCCTCTTCTTCTTCTCTTCCTCCTCTTCTTCTTCCCTCCTCTTCTTCTTCTTCCTCCTCTTCTTCTTCCTCCTCTTCTTCTTCCTCCTCTTCTTCCTCCTCTCTTCTTCCTCCTCTTCTTCCTCCTCTTCTTCTTCCTCCTCTTCTTCCTCCTCTTCTTCTTCCTCCTCTTCTTCTTCCTCCTCTTCTTCTTCCTCCTCCTCTTCTTCTTCCTCTCTTCTTCTTCCTCCTCTTCTTCTTCTCCTCCTCTTCTTCTTCCCCTCCTCCTCCTCCTCCTCCTCCTCCTCCTCCTCCTCCTCCTTCTCCTCCTCCTCCTCCTTCTTCTCCTCCTTCTTCTCCTCCTTCTTCTCCTCCTCCTCCTTCTTCTCCTCCTCCTCCTTCTTCTCCTCCTCCTCCTCCTCCTTCTTCTCCTCCTCCTCCTTCTTCTCCTCCTCCTCCTCCTCCTTCTTCTCCTCCTCCTCCTTCTTCTCCTTCTCCTCCTCTTCTTCTCCTTCTCCTCTCCTTCTTCTCTCTCCTCCTTCTTCTCCTCCTCCTCCTTCTTCTCCTCCTCCTCCTTCTTCTCCTTCTCCTCCTCCTTCTTCTTCTCCTCCTCCTCCTCCTTCTTCTCCTTCTCCTCCTTCTCCTCCTCCTTCTCCTCCTCCTCCTCCTTCTCCTCCTTCTCCTCCTCCTTCTCCTCCTCCTCCTTCTTCTCCTCTTCTCCTCCTCCTCCTTCTTCTCCTCCTCCTCCTCCTCCTTCTCTCCTCCTCCTCCTCCTCCTCCTCCTCCTCCTCCTCCTCCTCCATCTACACAACTCCTTTCTTGCAGCGTCCCAATCCTTCGCTGCTTAAAAATTTTCCACTGCCTCCACACATGGACTTTTCTAAACCTACTAGTCCGTAGATACCTCTACCTTCAGCTTTCTTGTATCTTTCTCTTTGTAAATCATGGCTTATTTACAGTGGAATATCCACGGCCTCAGAGGTAACCAGGACGAGCTTCAGGTGTTGCTCTCCCAGTTTTCCCCTGTTGGTGTTTGTTTACAAGAACCAAAATTACACTCCGCTGTTATCCATCCCTTCTCAAGCTATGAGTTATTGTATTCATCGGATCCTTTTTTCGATGGAACCTTTAATGAAAGTGCACTTCTTATACGCACTGATATTCCATACCGTCAGCTCTTTGTTCATACTTCAGCTGCATTACACTGCAGCCCGTATCCACTTGAATAAGTGGTATACAATCTGTTCTTTGTATCTCTCCTTCTCGGGCATTGTCTATCCCAGATGTTGCCTTTCTCGTTTCTTCCTTACTGCCACCCCTTCTGTTACTTGGTGATTTTAATGCCCACCATTTTCTCTGGGAGGGTCTCACTGTGACTCCCATGTCATTCAGTTGGAGGCTTTTCTTGCTTCTCTCCCCCTCCATGTTTTAAATACGGGTACTCCCACCCATTTTAATCCTCGAACTCATTCTTTCTCTTGCATCAATCTCTCCGTCTGTTCTTCCTCAACTGTACTAGACTTCACCTGGTCTGTCCTCCAGGACTTGCATGACAGCGATCATTTTCCAATCATCCTTACTTCTCCTTCGTATTCACCACCTCCTCGTAGCCCATGCTGGCAATTTGACTGGGCGAATTGGGACCTTTGCACGCATCTTACTGCTTTTCATGAGGCTCCTTCCTCGTCCTCCATTGATGAGATTTTACACCTCTCAACCTCAGTCACGACTGCAGCTTCACATTCTATACCCCAAACCTCAAGCAAGCATTCTCAGAAATGCGCGCCTTGGTGGTCTCCTGCTTGTGCTCAGGCAGTGCGTTTGAAAAGCGCTGCATGGGGCAGGTACCAGTACAACAGAACCACAGAGAGACTCCTTGATTTTAAGCAGAAGAGAGCAATTGCTCGCTGTGTCATCCCTGACGCTAAACGCACGTGCTGGCGGGATTACGTTTCTACTGTCGCTGGCTTCCTCGATGAGTGCAGTCTGGAAAAAAGTACGGAAACTGAGTGGTAAATACTTCCCCGACCCGGTTCCTGTTCTTCGGGTTGCCGGTGTTGATATAGCAAACCCTCTTGCCGTTGCCACCGAAATTGGTAATCATCTGGTCCGTATTTCTCACGGGCTCCATCTGTGCCCCTCGTTCCTTTCTTCTAAGTTAGAACCCTTAGACTTTTCTTCTATCAGAGAAGAGTCTTATAATGTACCTTTTACACTTCTGGAACTGGAGGCAACACTCCGCTTGCCGATCATCGGCAGCTGGGCCTGACGGCATACATATTCGTATGCTACAGCATTTACATCAGTCAGCCCTTGCAGTCCTCTTACAACTATTTAATCTTATTTGGTCACAAGGAGTTCTTCCCCAGCTGTGGAAATCTGCCATTGTTCTCCCTTTCCACAAACAGGGTACTATGGGACATGATGCCTCCCACTACTGTCCCATTGCTCTTACCAGTGCAGTTTGCAAGGCGATAGAACATCTGGTAAATAGACGTTTGATGTGGCTTTTGAGAGAGACCATCTCTCCACTAGTCAATATGGCTTTCGTAAGGGCCGCTCTACCATTGACCAATTACTACGCTTGGATACATATGTTCGTAATGTCTTTACAAATAACCACTCAGCTATCGCCATCTTTTTTTACCTTGAGAAGGCATATGACAACTTGGAGGTACAGTGGACCCCCGAGTAACAAGCACCCCGGAAATCGTACAATTATGTAAGTATAATATTGTAAGTGCTTTTGTAAGTGTATTTTTGGGGGTCTGAAATGGACTAACCTACTTGACATTATTTCTCAAGGGAGTAAATTCGTTCAGTAATGGCACTTGAGCAAGCTTCTGGAATGAATTTTGCTCGTTACTGGGGGTCCAATGTATAATCTTGGCCCAGGCCCACTCCTTAGGCCTCCGAAGCAATCTACCATTTTTCCTTAAGAACTTCTTAACTGAAAGGCATTTCCGTGTCTGGATTAATAATATGCTTTCCCTGGACTTTATCCAAGCTGAAGGTGTCCCCCAGGGACATGTGTTCTGAGCACAACACTTTTTCTCCTTGCTATAAATGATCTGCCATCTATTCTTCATCCAATATTTAGTCATCGCTTTATGGTGATGACTTTTCTATAGCTTGTGCAGGCGCTGACTGTCGCCTCATTGCAGTTTCGCTCCAGCATGTGGTCAACCGTGTTTCCAATTGGGTGTTTCCAATTGGGCCACCACTCATGGGCTTAAATTTTATAGTAGTAAAACTCGCCAAATTACTTTTCACTAGACATTCAGTCGTCTCTGATCATCCGTTGTACCTATATGGCTCACGTATCCCAGAACGTGATAAGGTCAGGTTTCTCTGCCTTCTGTTTGACCTTAGGTTATCCTGGAAACCTCACATTACCTCTCTGAAGGCAACTTGTCATAACCGGCTAAACCTCCTTAAAACCCTCGCTCATCTTTCATGGGGGGCTGATCGTAGCACTCTCCAACTACATTCAGTCCTAATTTTATTGAAACTCGATTATGGCGACAAAATTTATTCAGCAGCCTCTCCTGCAACTCTCTCTAGCCTTGATCCCATCCATCACCAGGGATTACGTTTATGCCTCGGTGTTTTCGCTCTTCACCGGTTGAGAGTATGCAGAGGCGAATATTCCATCCTTGACAGATTGCCATGATGCTCATTGCCTTCACTATTACGTTTGCTCTCATGACCTCTGCAATTCTTCCATATATAGGATAGTCACTGATGTTAGTAGACGTTCTTTATTTGTTCATCGCCACTGTTTACTCCGTCCCACTCTTGTCTTCTCTTCAGTTACCGCCTTTCTATGTTTATGCAGCATCTCACTTTTCCCTACCCCCCTTGGGAAGTTCCGATGGTTTGTGTCTGTTCTTTCCCACTGTCATGCACGAATGCCCATCTGCCTACAGTGGCTTTTCGCTCTCTTTCTCTTAACCACTTCCGATCTCATTCTCATGCGCGGTGTACACCGATGGTTCTAAGTCTTCTGACGGCGTCGGATTCGCAGCAGTGTTTCCAGACAGCATCGTACGAGGGCATTTATTGTCGTTGGCTAGCATTTTTATGGCTGAATTGTATGCCATTCTCATAGCACTTATCCGTATTGCATCTATGCCTGTGTCACCATTTGTGGTTGTTTCCGACTCCTTAGTGCTTTACAGGCTATACGAAAATTTGATACACCTCATCCCCTGGTTCTTCATATCCAACTTTGGTTACGTCATATCTCTAGCAAGCACAAAGATAGTTTTTTGTTGGGTCCCTGGTCATGTTGACGTGCAGGGCAATGAACAGGCAGACACTGCTGTGCGGTCAGCAGTACATGACCTGCCAGTTTCATATAGAGGTGTTCCTTTCACAGACTATTTTGCTGTAATTACGTACTACCCACCTTCGCATCCGTTGGCAACAACGTTGGTCTTATCTGTTCCATAAACTACAGTCTATTAAACCGAGTGTAGGTTTTGGCCATCTTCTTGTCATTGATGTCAAGGATGGGAGACTACTACCATTTTCGCATTGGCCACACTCGTCTTGCTCACAGGTATCTCATGGAGAGGTGCTCTGTTCCACTCTGTGAGAATTGTCAGGTCCCAGTGTCTGTTAGCCACATTATGTTGGACTGCCCACTCTGTCAACGTGCTAGCAGAATTTACCTCCAACGTCATCACCGCTCTACTGTCCTTACTTTACCTTCCCTTCTTGCTGATGGACCCTCCTTTTAAAAGACGCCTCATTGACTTTTTACAAGTGATTTACTGAAAAAACTCTGATGATAATGACTCTAGCATCCTCCTGCCCCTTTTTCCTCATTTTTCTCTACCCCTCTATCCCCGCCCCCCCTCCATGCCCTTTTACTCATTCCTCCTCTTGCTACCCAATACCCCTGCATCCTTTGCCCTGTGCACTGTATCCCTTTTTAGGTTTAGCGCTTTTTTTTTATAATAATGTATCAAAACCATCAAGGAACTGAGATACCAGAATTTAAAAACCAGTATACATATAGGATGATAACAATGCATCGTCATTCATCGGGACAAAACACCTTTTGGGACGGAAAGATGTCAATTTTTTTATTAAAAGGGAACGATTCGATGGCACCTGGAATCACAGATCAGGCACAAAAGAAATGATCAGAACCAGGTGCTTTAACCCTATCAATTCCTTGGCCCCATTATCTTGCTGAGAAAATCCCGAAATAATCAATAACAGTTCAAACCCAAATAATAACCAGTGGGTTGACTACATTGCTCACTACCCACATCAGTACCTAGTCTTCCCAATTGGCCCCCAATTTTATCGAAAAATGATTATTGGGGCCCCGATATATTCGGCACTTCTCCCGCCCTCTTTCCCGCCTTAATCCCCTCCATCACCAGGGATTCGCATTTGTCTTTTTTGTTCTTCCCGGTTGAGAGCCTCGGGCAACATTCCATCCTTGTCCGATCGCTGATGCACATTGCATTCGCTATTTGTTCCTCATGACCTCCAATCCTTCCATGTTGGATTGTCCAAATGTTAGTGAGCTGTTTTTTGTTCGTGCCCGTTTACTTTTCCCTTTTTTCTTCGTCCATTCCTCTTTTTCTTCCTTCAGCTTCTGCCTTTATATGTTCAGGGGTTACCTTTCCCCTCCCCCTTAAGTTCTGTTTTTCCGTGTCTGTTCTTTCCTCCCCGGGCCCCAAATACCCACGGCGGCTTTCCTTTTTTTTCTAGAATTTTTTCCTTCTCATTCCCATGCCATGCAGGGAAACCCATGGTTCAAAACTCTGACGGCGTCGGTTCGCAGCAGGTTTCCGGACGCGCGCGGGCCCCTTCC